>JACEIK010001398.1:15865-44383 GCA_018107945.1 Datura stramonium
GCTGCTATCCTAGTGGTTTGTGCACGACCCTTATAATCACCCTGTCTAGAATATGGTAATGCTCGGCGCACGTGCCCAGATCTACCACACCCATAACAAACATCTGAACCGAGCAAGCACTCCCTGACATGACTCTTGATGCACTTCCCGCAGGCTGGAGAGGTATACTCTAACTGGGTGCCCCTATGATCCCTCGACCCTGAAGCCTTGCTCTTCTGATCACCCATGGGCTTGGATGGAACATTAGCTAAGGACAGTGTTGGGGCTAGTGATATCTGCTAAAACTGTGGATGGTAGCTAAAACGGTTGTCCGTCCGAGCCCTCTTTGCCTCCTCTCCCTCGCATGAGCCGCCTCCATCTATTGGGCGTACAACACTATGTGAGGAAAGTCCATATCCTAGTGGAGCATAGCAGTCCTACAATCCTTGTCCAAATAACAAGCCACACCATGAACGAATCGGCTCACCCGCGCCCTCTGATCCATCACCAACTCTGAGGCGTACTTTGATAGACGAGTGAAATCAAGCGAATACTCCAGCACTGTCATCTTTCCCTGCTTGAGGTTCACAAACTCAGCTGCTTTCAACTCTCTCATCTCTTGATGGAAGAACCTATCAAGAAAATCCATGTGGAACTCATCCCAGCTGATAGAGCCTACTTTCGCTTGCCCTGCTGTCCTTCTATTGCTTGTACCAAATATGAGCGACCTCTTTTACCTTATAAGAGTTCAATTCCACACACTCCCCATTTTTTACCCCCATAACCTGAGTGACCTTTAAGATCCCTTAAATGAACTCGTGTGGATCCTCGTCCACCTTCGATCCCGTAAACTCAAAAGGGTTCATCCTCAAGAAGTATCTAATCTGAGCCGCCGCTGCATTTCCATTCTGTGGAACCTACGTGACAGCCTATTGGTTGACCTGAGCGGTCAAGGCCTGTGCCAACATCTGAATAGCCGCTTGAATCAGCGTGGACGGCTGGCTCTAGTGCCTGGGGCTCCTGAGTAGGTTGGGCTTGCTGATGCCCATGGTCATTGCCACCTCCGTGGCCTTCATCATTTCCATTCCTCCTTCCATTCATTCTCCTAGGATCCATAATTCTACAATCGCGAATCGCACAAACTAGAAGGATGGAGAGACTATCATCGCATGACGTAGAACATGAAAGAAGGGAACATTTCCTAAACGTCTAGTAGCCTCTCTGTCATAGGTGTGGCGCACTTCACACCCATGAAAAAGACTCTACTTAACGCGACTTTCAGACACCCTATGACACTTCAAACCTATGGCTCTTATACCAAGTTTTTCACGACCCGAACGTACATCTAGATCGTAGACACGGGATGAGGGACCCCAAGAGACCCCAAGTCGACCCATGGATCATGCATATAACTAATCTTATTCAAATAAGCGGAATGATAATCATAAAAAAATGGTGGAAATGTAATTATAGCGTAACATCATGAAATACTGAACATATACACAACTGAGCACTACATACTTGTCTGAAAGCCTCTAATGCATAAGATGGGTTGATGGGACAACATCCCACACTAACCCGACCAATATCTAAACATAAATAATATGAAAGTATGTCAAACGGTCCTTGGAACATGAGGACTCACCAGTAATCTGAGAGCGTAAGTTGAGATGGACTAGGGATGAGGATGAACCTGAGATCCGGACCCTGTATCATGAAACGATATAGCATAGAAAGTATGTGGTCAGTACGTGGAATGTACCAAGTATGCAAGATAAGTAAAACGGACATTTAAAAGTAAAATAAAACTTATAAGTAACATAGGAGAAGAACATCATGCATATATCATAAATTTTATAAGAAAACATAAGGCTCAAGGGTTTCAAATCATTCGTAAAGCATTTATAAGCATAATCATAAGTAAACTTTGTCAAAACATAACTTGAGCCAATAACATAAATATAACAATGCATAAAATATGAGAAAAAGGGGAGGACTCGTCATAACCGACACCATCATGGTAGAGCCTTTCATGATGCCCCAACTATCTCACTCAAGTGGGCAGATTCGACCCTGGCTTGCTAAATGAGGGTCATGCATTAGGCGTGATATCACATCTGAGGGGATCATTATTAATACATCATATCATTTAGAAACCCATGGTGGCACGTGGTTATGAGACACCAGCATTGTCCTTTGGACGCCGGGCTACTCGGTGCTAGACACGGCTCCCAAAAACATGCATATAGGATTATACATAAATCAATAACATTATGCATTAAGATTCATTGGCTAAAATATAACATTTATCATCATTGATCCCCTTTACAGCATTCTTAGCCAAGAATCAAGGCCCTTTTCATCGTCCAACACCGTAAATCGATAAATCATGTAATTCGTTTCATAAATCATAAATCATTCTTCAACATGTGGACAATGCCGATTACTTCATCATATTCAATTCCTTCAAAATATGCTCATAAACATGGGTAACTTGAATTCATGTTTTTTCATCATCAATAAATTCAAAATATTGCATATTCATCGTAAATCATAACTTACATGAACTTTCATCAAATGGGCATTTTCGATTTATAAGATTAAAACATGATTTTAAAGGAACTAATGTAAAACCTGCCCATCATTCATAATTCAATAATTAAGAATCCATTAAATAAAACCCATAAAGAGAAATCACATTTTCATGCATTTGGGTAAAACCCCATAGTACTTGAATAGGAGNCATAGTACTTGAATAGGAGGATTCATGATTTAAATTGAGATTTAGGTATGGGTGAGGAAAAAATTCACCTATTCTAAAACCCTACATACCTGGGAATGGATTGATTTCGAGGTTCCTTGAATACCCACAAAGAAATTGATGGAAACTTGGGAAAGAAGACCTTGAATCTCCCAAAATCTCTCTAAGCTTTTGCATGAGAATGAACATGCATAAAGGACTTAACTCATCCTATCTCACTCAGAAAAATAACTAAAACGACATAGTTTAGGCCTTAGAGACTTAGGAATTATGAAAACACCCTTATTAAAATGCAGGAAATTTATGGTCGCCAGCCCCCACAAGGGACCTCACAGGGCGTTGCCACAGGGCACGACTCGTGGCCATGGTCCATTGAGTCCACTGTCCAAAACATCCAAGGGGACCCCACGGGTGACTTCACGAGTCGTGAGGTCAGACCACGACTTGTGGTCACCTTCTGTGGCTTACACTACCCATCCCAACTTTCCAAAACATCCAAGGTAGGCCACGGCTGACCTCACGAGTCGTGAGGTCTGACCACGACTCGTGGTCAGGCCCGTGGCCTCCTCACTCAAGCCTTGCCAACCATGCTGACCACGAGTCATCTCACGACTCGTGGTCACTCCTCACGACCAACATCACGGGTCGTTCTGTGACCTGGTACGAATTTTTAGTGTTTTCTCCATTTTTACTTTCGGGTCTGATCCCTGGGTTCCCGGGTATAACAACGTAACTGGCACCTAATGCCCCACTAGACTCTGAGTTGCCTTAGCTGGACATATACACCTCTGGTGCATACGATCAACACATAATCAAGAAAAAGTTAGCTATATCTTGGTTCAAAACATAGCCTTGGGCCGATAAGGCCGCAGCATACACCTGCGCAAAAACAGCTAACCCACCAGTTGCAATTATAACATCATCCTGTGGTAACTGACATGGCCACCATATTGTCTAAATCATATCAAAAGGAAGATCAACACATATCTACATATATAGAAGCTAACAAGGCTGTTAACTGATAATACAATTAGGCCCTACACAGCCAACACGTCTGGCTAACCAAAGTTATAGTCTTCAAGCCTCTAAAGAGTAAGATATTGGTCGAGACAGAGCCTCGGCCTACCCAAAAACTATACATCAAAATGCAGGCAAAACTCTAATGTCTGGCAACTCCAGAGGAAGGGAGATGGCCTATCTGCTAATGCTGAAAGCTACTAACATTACAACAAATTTGGCCTAAGACCTCACTAATATTAGACCACACTTAAAAAATGTACCTAAAAGTATCTAACGGCATGCTTTTAAGGCGTTCCCTTTGTTTAAACCATTTTGCTACATAAAAATAAACAACGCCTGAAAAACGTGCCCTTAGACCGTATAAATTACACTTTAAAAGTGTTGCCAAATCATAAAATAAATTACGACACTTATATGTTTTTCTACTCTTTCAAGCATGTTATATTTATAATTACAAAGACAACACTTTATAAGTGTCCCTTAAATATTCACTTAGTTTTTAGCTAAATTTAATATTCCCTCCATATTAAGTTTCAGGGAAATTCCCCCCACCACAGTCAGTAATCCAAGATATTCCCTCATCCCTAAAAGTTCCCCCCGATCAATACTTGTCCTTTTCTGCTTCAATACTTCAGCAAGGGTTTTGAAATCCCTCCCCACCATCGTCAATCTTAGCGAGATATGTCAAATTTACTTTGGTCGATGTCCCTCACCACCATCGTCAATCTCAGTTAGGGTTTTGAAATCCTCTCACAAGTTTTAACAAATTTATTCTCTCTTCACCCCCTTCTATGGCACAGTGTGTGCAATTTTGCTGCGTACTTTGTGTTTCTATCATAAAAATCCTACCCCTCTCTGTAAACGAGTTGCATGGTGAGTGGGTTGGATCTCTTTGTGCTCAATTTTCACTATAGAATATTATACATACATACACAGTTGTTTGTCCAGCTGATTTTGTTAGTTGTGTCGGTATGGAGAGCGAGAAGAAATCGGTTGTATCGGACGTAGGGGCATGGGCGATGAACGTCGTCAGTTCGATGGGAATTATCATGGCTAACAAGAAGCTTATGTTGGCCAATGGTTATTCTTTCACCTCCAGTATATCCCCTTTATTCTTTCTTTTTGTTTTAAAATTTGTCGGTGTTCTTCATATCTCGTTCCAATATGGACTCTTTTAGTGGATCTAGGATTTCGAGGTGGTGGGTGCACCGATACCTTTATGTTAGATATGTGAACAAAATCATAATGCTGTATTTGTTGCCTCTTGATCGATTCTGTAGGTTTTAGATTCAATTTTTTGTTCATAATATGCACTCTGATCCAAATCTGGAATTTGTTTTCATAATATGTTTAATTATGAATGGAGAAGTAAAAAAATAGTGTTATTTGCAGTTCATAACAAGCTCAATGGAGCATACTGCATATATTCAATTCTCAACTAGAGGCATATGAAACTATAAACATGAGATTAATGAATAAAGTGAAAAAAAGTTAGATATGGGTAACTAATATTAAAAAATTTAAAGTATTAGTTTTGGAAAAAGATGTTGTATTGAAATTAATCATCTTGTGCCTAAAGGAATCCTTTCTAATATTGAACTAGTATATCTCAACCCCTTCAGACGATCCTCTGGCTACTTTCTAAATACATTGTGTTCTTTTGACAACAAAGATCTCAGATGAAAACACAAAGTACACAGCAAAATTTCAGCTACATTGTGAAATACATCACCTAAATTTCTGAATTTGCATTAAAGGAGTTGTTCGGTACTTTAGCAAAATAACTACTTAATATTTGTTAGGGATTATTAATATTTTATTATACTCGAGAAAATGGGCAGCAAATGATAATTAATAAGAGATTACTTAGAAGATGCCTATTCATTTGGTAATTTAAATAACCTATTTAGTTTTTCAGGTATCTATTTATTATCAAAGATGAAGGGTTGGAGATATCACAACTTGCACTTGATTCTGGTAAATCAAAAGTCCATCATCCTATTACTGTAAACAGAAGTAACTCTAGAGTACACAAGTTAGATGATTTTTAACATAATAGGATGAAGTTTAATTTGTATGAATGAAAGAGTTATTGAGTAGCTGAATCAATTAATATTATACGATTTAAAGCCCATGGACCAAAGGGAGATTTAAAATCCTTTCGGGGTTTTAGCTACTGCACTTGATTTTATTCTCCTTTTTTATATTTTCAAGCTTTAAAACTCATTGAAAGTGTGGTTGTTTTTTCATTGAAATTTTTTTAAAAGTCTTACTTTAAAAAATTATTTGCCATATGATTAGAAGTAAATTGTGGGCAACAATATCTACTTGTGTTTTAGTTGTACATAATTTTGTGTTTTTGTACATCTATTTTGTTTTTTGAATGGTTTAATTGGGACAACTCCTTGTTTAAAACTAATTATTTTTGCAATTTTCCACCAGCTCGTACACATGCATGGTGCATCCCCTTCCATTTCGTTGATCCTAGTCATATTTTTTACAATTTATATTATCAATGATTTTTTATTTTATGTAATGGAGTTATGTACGATAAAACAGTTTTTTCCACATCGTTAAGTGACATGGAACATGAGACTTTCCTCTTTGTACACTCATCAACTTGCTCTTGTCATGAGGTAACGTTGTTAACTACTTTTAGAATTTTGATCAAATTAGAAAGTTTCCTTTTTCATTATGACCAGGAGTAAAGTCACTTTTCTTTTACCTGACTTGACATCTTGTACCAGCAGAAATGATTATGCTCTTTTATCACCTAGTTTCTTTTACTCTCTATTTCCCTGCATCCATTTTTTGTTGGGTGATTTGCGATGGTAATTGAGGACAGTAGACTTACTTGATACATCACAGCTCTAGGTCGTAAAATCTTACTCTTACCTAGTATTTGCACCAAATAAATGAATATACAACATATATCTTTAAATACTCTGTAATCACAATTAAAATATATGACAATAAAGGAATTTATAAACCATATCTTGGGATGAAGTAAACATTATATTCTTCTGGCAGTTTCTGTTGTCAACAACACAATCCCTGCAGTTATTAGAAAGAATTCTGACTGTTTGATGACTAAAACTATACTAGAGGGGCATGTGACCACTCATCATTCAAAAGGACCATGCATCTATATCCAACTGATAATATTAGTAGGATTAACAAGTGGGATTTGTCATTTTCTGTCTACTTTAACAAAAAAAACACATATAGGTATGAGAATTTTGCTGCCAAGTTCAATTGTACAAAAAACACATTTTGATAGTCTTTAGGGAGGTGGAAAAGAAAACTTATGCAATCTTTAGTTAGCTTGTGGAAGCTACAATAAGTCTTCCTTTTTCTAAATTCATCTTGCACCTAAACTATGTTATGAAAAGGTTGAGTTCAATGTTTGAGATACTTCAGGTCATGTCTTATTTTTTGTTTCACATATGGACTCGGATCTAATTTTTCCTCTTCACTTCTTCTTTATAATATTTTATGAAGGTTAGAATAACATTTTAATAGCAGTAGTCTGTGGGTGTATTTTGTAATCAAAAAATTACTAGGAGAAGAAACAAGAACTAAAGAATTTACTATAGTAATATTTTTTTCTTGTGCTTGGTGTCTATATGTCTTTGTTCTATATTGATATCTTACCACTACACTTGTGTTCTTGTTTTGCATTCCCTAAGGTGTTCTTTTTGGTGGGTAGCACTTTGTTTTTGCTATAGATATTCATAATGCAATTGACCATAAAAGTTGAATATTGGAGGATGAAAATTAAAAAAAATGTGTGTCACCGGATTTCCACTCTTTTAGTAATGATGCAATTTGGGTAAATTTATGAACATCTCGAATACATATTGTTGTTTATGATACTATATTATATGAATATATACGATCTATTGATTCCTTTTTAATTTTTTATTTCATTTTGAATATGTAGGAAAATGCGGATAATCCATTTTGAAATTGTGGCCACAAGTCAATTCGATCTATTGAAGTGAATGATGACTTTTTGAACAATTGTGATGTTTGAAATAACATTTAATTTTGTGAAATTCATTATTAATGCACATTTTGAAATATTTCTTAACTAGTATGTGTAATACAACACATATGTTGCTTTTTTGAAGTTTATTGTAAATCTATACATTTGAATTATTATTTTTGAGTTATTTATTAGCTAATTTGGTGCTTGAGATTATTTAAATAGGATAGTAATGTGTAATGTTATTACTGGATATATGCAAAACAAAATTGTGGCGTATAATTAATTTTTAAATGTTATTTTATATCCTATACAACATTGCTACACTTCAAAAGTGTAGCCAAAAGAACGTCAAATATGTGGCTAATTGATTGTAAATTGTGGAATGTACATTAACAAACGGTACACTTCACAAATATTGCTTTACAAGAGGTAGAAACAGTTACACTTTGCAAGTGTGGCCTATAGGGTAACAAAGGCAACACTTAAAAAGTATAGTGTGAGGTGTTGAAAATTGTTGCCATATGAGGTGCTACAAGTGTGGCCTTTGTACCTTATAGGCCACGCTTTTGAAGTGTGGCTTCAAAAGCAACACATGAAAAGCGTGGCCTAAGGTCAAAGGTTACGCCTCTTTAGGCCTCCCCGAAAAAAACGTTTCCTAAAGTCAAAAGTGTGTCCTTTGATCAAACGCCACATTTTTTGCTAGTTTAGGCCACACTTTATAGGGGTGGCGAAAAGCCTGAAATGTTATAGTGTTATAAGGAGGTCTCGGAACCTGTCTGTCTGCATGAAAGTATGCAACGTCCCATGCGTGAACGTTAGTACAATATGTACTAAATATCTAAGGAAGTACTAATAAATGGAATAGAAGCTGATCGAGGAACTGAAAGTAATCAGTAATAAAGGTCAGAAGTTAACCTGCACGATATCACAACCACAAACTGTAACTAAGAGGAAATATTCAAATAAGAACCTAACCTGGCCTCCATAATCCTGGAAGGTACAAACAACACATAATAACCTACTTAGGCCCCCATAAGCCCCGACAAGTGCAAATCAATCTATATACGTCTATTTGCTCGACTATAGCCCCGTAGGCAAGCTGTAACTAAAGCACCCAACTTTTGAGACCGCATCTGAGTCTTCTGGACTCCTATGACTGTGTCTGAGCCTTCTGGGCTCCTATTACTGTATCTGAGCCTTCTAGGCTCCTATAACTATATCAGAGACTTCTGGGCTCCTGTAACTGTATTTGAGCCTTCTGGGCTCCTGCATCTATATTTGAGCCTTCTGGGCTCTTGTAACTGCACCGTGAGCACACAAGACTTTACTGAGGGTCAGCGATTCCACTATGACATAAGGAAAGTCACTAAGTGAATAGACTTCAGTATGGCTCGGCGGTCCTTAATCTTGTTCTTTCAGATGTCATATAGCTCCTGTAAGCGATCTGTAGCCCCATAGGCAAATATAACTAAATCTTAGCCATTCTAGGAAACATGTACGTGGGCATCTACATGAGTAGCTAGAGGAGTTGGCCCCACATTTAATAGCTTATGATATCACTATATAGGATATCACATAGTCTATTAAATTACTAACTACTAGGGTTGTGTCGTGAGCGACCAATACGGCAAACTATAAGTCGTATGAAGCTATATGGTCACTAGCAATAGGTAGTTCATCTAGCAACCTACCACCCAGTCCATTAGGCAATCCTAGTGTCACTAACTCGAGGGTAAAACTATATTACCAACATTCTAGCCCTGTAGGCGTCAAGGTACACTAATAGCCTATAGACGAACTTTACTATATATATGCATCAAAACAGAATGTTATTTCACTAAGCTATGCCCTATGCTTCATTCAACAAAGTATGCTCAACAACTAACCACAAGCCTCTATGGCCACGGTACAGCAGCAAAACATCACTAGCCCCTCTAGATGACAAAATAAACAAATAGAAATCTCTATGTCAGTTCTAGCGATAGGCAAAACTGATTATAGTCCTTCCCGAAAAGGGATACTACACTTAAACCTCAATTCTTCTCATAGAACCTAACCATAGCACACATAATTATGAACTACTACTACGGTACAAGTCGTATCACTATACAACGAGAATAACTTACTGAAAGAGGTTAGCCTTAACATACCTCAATTGTCGAACTCTGCTTAACCAATCCTGTTTCGATTAAGAACCTATAATTCCTCTGTATCATAGCTCATATGTCAAGGAAACAAGGCTATTCACTTTAAAGAAGTAGGCCAACAACCTTATCCCACAAAGCACAATGATAACGAGTCCCAACGAGTTCAATTCGGCAAAATCTTACGAATTCTTATAGATTAGAAGGGAAGAAATACTTATTATCACTTGTAGACGTACTTGCCTTAGTTAGAGATGATTTCATGGATTCTACTCACTAGGGCTCCATCAATCTGAGCCAATTTCAAAGATTCGATGTCACGACCCGGACGTAGACCCGGATCGTAACACGGGACAAGGAACCTCGAGAGGCCCCAAGTTAACCCATGGCATAAGCATACATCTAACTTCATTCACTTTAAGCGGAAGGCTGAACATAAGGCATATGTTACACCCCGTAAATTCCCGACATATAGATGGCCTATTCGCGTGTTGGTTAAGCGTATTTGAAAGCCATACATGCTAGAAAAAGGCCCGGGAAAAGATCGGACGAGAAACCTATCGAACCATCGAACCTATCGAACCATTATCGCGGAAGGAGTCGAGGCGTGAGCCCTCCGTGATGGTACAAGGTCACGGAGGTGGGGCCTCCACGTTGGCCTGGTGGACACGCCGGGGGCCCGCCTGTGCCCAAGTATATAAAGCCCCAATTTCCAGCTTTTAATTGATAATTATCGGAAATTTCTAGAACTCACGAGAGAAACAGAGAGTACGAAGGGGAATATATAAATTATCATCGATTACGCCACAAACGTAGTCCAATCCAAATTAACCCCGTATACCGAGGTATTGAGCAGCAGCGAGCATTCCTATGGATTTAGCTTCGCGGGGCCCGGCCGACAAACCGCCGAGCTACCGAGCTAAGGTAAGGGAATTGCTCCAAATTAGTGTCAATGTGCTCCTAGCCTTAAAGTGAATATTTCCTTGACTAAAAAATAGCAATTTTTTATCCGTTTTCTTCGATAAGCCTAAGTTTGTGGCTATAAAATATATCGAAAGTGACGTTGTCTTTCGAATAGTGATATATTTAGTATTAATTGACGTGTATGTGAATGCAGCTAGGAGAAATAGCTGGAGTACTCGACTCGAGCTTCGTCCGATAGCCTGGATAACTCGAGGTTAAGGTATGTAGCCGCCAAGAAGTTAGTAGCTTTAGCCTTGTATATCATAGTAGACTCCGAGCGTAATTCCCTGAAGCCGAATGATGAGTATTGTGCAAGTTCAAGTAAGTCTCGGCTTGCATTGTTATTTCGTACTTAGTCCGAAAGATAGAAAGCATACGCCAAATGGCGAGTTAGCACTCCAGATTCAAGATAGCCTATTATATGATTAGCAAAACATGCTTTTTAGAATAATATGATACGTATAATCGTAATACAAGTTAGTAAAGTAAAATCGTATAAACAGACAAGATCCCGGCTACAGATAGCTTTATATATTCGTACATGATATCTGGCTAGCGCATTAGCCAAAACAAAGACGTATAGTATCTTGGCTACGTATTAGCCTTGCAAGCAGGATAAAGATCACGTATTCAACATAAAGTAGTAAAGAATCGTGATAATACGTAAAGAGATCGAATGAGAAATCGATTTCGTATAGTATTTTTCAGCTAAACATGCTTGCTATTTATGTGCCTATTGTTTGTTGAGACTTGGCCGTGGTGGCCGTGAGGGAACCCAGCCCTCACCGCCCGGGTTGGTAATCATGTCGCCCACTGAGCGGGTGGGTTTACATCACTCCAAGGAGTAGCATGCCGTCCCTAGTTTGACGAAGATGGGATGCTTCCCCCATACGTCGATCGCATTACAAGACAAACATAGCTCCCGTTGTGCGCAAGCGCCCAGAACATTCGCATGGGCGCTCGCATACGTACATGGGAAGATAGGAGTCCTCCGCACTCGGGACACTGCTATTTATATCTGAGGCTATGTCCCGAGCCTGAGACCCAGTGGCCTGGGCAGAGGTGCTCCTAGTTGAAGAGATGAATGGAGTGACTTATTTTGGCTGGTTTGACCCTAGTAGGGTATATAGATTGGTTTTTTGTTTCTTGCTTGGTGCCATCCGGCTTATGGGGGTTGGTATTGGCTCTTGCTTGCTATATATATGTATTTATATATTAGTTAATAGACATGGTGTCGCCGCGTCTACAGTACGCTCCTGCCTCTATCAAGACAGTAAAGGTTTGATCCAAATTATATCGTCTTCGTATTCGCTTATCTCCCGCCGTGCACTGCTAGTTATGTTTTCTCGTATTCGCTGTATTCAGCTGTTTGCATACTCAAGATCAATGTGAACCGACGCCCATTGGGGCGCCGCATTACTTACCTCGCAGTACTCGCAGACGAGGAGGCGATCCCTCGTGATTCCACTACCTATAGAGTCATCAGCTCCGTCATCCAGAGAGCTTGATATTTCGAGGTGTAGTTTATTTCTTGTTGTACAAGTATGGGTAGGCCTGGGGCCCCGTCCCATCATTTTTATCGCATCATAGAGGCTTGCGATTGTATATATCTATCTCTCTCGGTGGTCGGGCCGAGCCATTTACAGGCCGTGCATTGTGTTCGCTTGTTTAGTATTCTTGTTTATGCCTCGTCGTGTGGGGCCATTGTTTGATAGTAGTGGTGACCTTGCCGGTCACGTAGTTATTTAGTATTCTATGTTGAGTTTCGTGATGACTAGATGAAGATGGTGGCTGTGGTCTACTCGCGTAGGGGTTCCTTTGTTATGAGTATGTTTCTCGTTAGTCCGTTATTGTATACACAGTGGCTATAGCCCGCCGGCTGGAGGTCGTGTTTACAAACTCGTTATATAGCCCGTTGTTCTTAAATCAAATAGAGCTAGCCGTGCACCGTATGTGCCAGGCTCAACAAAATGTGCCAGCCCAGTCCTACTAGGGCACCAGTGCCGCCATACCTCTGCCATGTGGGCATGACAAAATTGGTATCGAAAGGTGTCGTGTCCCGTGGAGTCCGCAAGCCGTGCTAAGTTGAGTCTTGTCTGTAAGGATGTGTTGTGTACCACATACTATAAAGTGTGAGGCCGCGAGGCATGATAGGATGGTTACTCTTCTTTTCTTCGCCGTGCTATAGAGCCGCACAAAGATAGGGTTTAGTCCTTAAAACTTATCATATTCTTTGTCTACGCATAAGAATGGCGGCATCAATACACCTCGCCACAAAAAGCGTAAGATTAGACACGCACAGAGTAGGCCAAGGCACCAGCGTGATGCCTCTGCCAATATGTCACCCTGATCTCGGAGGGCGATATAGAGGCTTCATCACATCCTCTCAAGAATCCCCTCACATCGTGAGCCGTTGGGCACGACACCGCCCGACAGCTCCCCGTACCTCGCCATCGATCGTGAAGTCTGTGAGGCCGTGGGTTATGCTGGCACAAATGATGGCCACACAAATAAGCCAATGCTGCCACCGTAGCAAGAGAGCCATCGTGGACTGTGTAGTCTGTGGTCGTGGAGTTTGCACCGGGTCCCCCACAAACTTCACAGGTCGATCGTGCAACAGGACCCCCAAGACTTTCTAGATCGATGGTGAGAATTTTCCGGTTATGCATGTGACCCCGTAATCAGCTGAGCCGGCGTTGTTTCTATATGTGACATAAATGTGATATGGCACGAGAGTTGGGAAAGGTCCCGAAGAGAGATATTGCCCTCCGACCTGGTCTAGCTTCTGGGAGGCCTTCAGACCGTTACTTGCCACGGAGATCCAAGAGTCTTGATGGATCAGCTTTTGCATTTGGAGCAAAGGGCGAGGAGTGTACGAGAATATGCTTACGGTTTGACTCCTTAGCCCGCTATGCTCCAGCCTTTTGCTCATACCATGCCATCCGAGTTCACAGATTATTATGGGTCTCAACCCGAATACATTGAAGCATGCATGACGACTACGTTACGAGAGGATATGGATATTGTCCGAGTACAGCCTTTGCCTGCACTACTGAGGGCCTTAGACAAATGCAACAAGCGCAGACGACAACCGTAAACGCCGCAGAGACAGGTCACGATATGTAAAGGAAGGTTCGAGAGGACCCGTGCCCCGATTGTCGACATACCCCTAGACCTCCACCGCCACTCACAAAGAAGCAGCTAGCCGAGGTAGATTTGTCACGGTGGGCAAAATGTAGTCCGGTGGTAGTTCTCGAACAAGAGATTCCCCGGCAAGAGAGGAGGGGAGAGCAGAAAGGCATTTATACCCTCGCATTGCCCTTATTGCACCACCCTCACACCTGAGCTTGTAGATATGGCTCCTCGTGTGGTGTTATACGGCAAAAGGGTGGAGGGGCATCTGATGAGAGATTGTCCTACAGAGGATTGAGGGCAGTGGATAGTCGTGACTGTGGGATCCGTTGTGTGGCCACGTAGCTGCCTGAACCAGCCCTACAGGCGCAGTTCCGTGGATCGCGACAGAGGCCGAGGTAGATCAGAGCCTCTCTGTCTGTGCACGGCTCAAGCCGTACTTATGCACTACCAGTGAGACAGGACTCGCAGGCGCTTCCGCATGTAGTAATGCATGAGACTCACCGTTCATGCCCCTGCTGGCGTACCGATTGATCCAGATCTACCCTTGTCATAAATTACCCAATTTGTGGCACGAAAGTTTAATATCGCACTGTGAAAGTTATTACAAAGAGCCTTTTCAAGAAGATCCACACCATTATGACTCTATTATAGCTAGCAAAAATTTATCGAGGGTGTACAAAAGAGAGGTTGCCGATCGCGTACTGGCGTAGATCCGGTAGAGTTAGAAATGATTGGATTTCATGCCATAATGGGTATGAATTGGTTAGTGCCGTATATGCCAATGTAGAATGTTGGACCAGATCTGCCCGATCTCCACTTTCCAGGAAGCAAGGCGAGAGTGGAAAGGTGAAGACAGCCTACGCCAAAGGGTAGGTTTATCTCCTACCGTGCGAGGAAACTAATAACTATGGATGTATTTACCACCTAGTCGTGGTTCGTGATGTTCTAGTAGAGTCTCCGACACTCCAAGCCTGTTCCGGTGGTGAACGACCCCTAATGTGTTTCCAGATGAGTTACCCGGTATTCCCCAGAAAGGAATATTTTGCTATCGATTTGCTACCAAGCACTCACCTATATCAATTCCTCCATATCGTATTGCTCCCGCAGAACTCGTAGAGTTAAAGGAGCACTTGAAATATTTGCTAGATAAAAAGCCATCAGGCCGATAACTTCACCGTGGGGTGCGCCGCTCTATTTGGCGAGGAAGAAAGCATGGCTCGCTCCGTATGTGAATAGATTATCGTCAGCTAAATAAAGTTACAAGAAAAGAATAAGTATCCGCTTTCCCAAAATAGATGACTTGTTTGATCGCTACAAAATGACATACTTTCCAAGATTGATTTGCGGTTCGGATATTATCGTGTTCCGAGTTCGTGAAAGAGACATTCCTAAAACGGCATTCAGACCCGATATGGACACTTTGAATTCCTAGTTGCGCTCTTGGGTTGACGAATGCCCCAACAATATTTATGGACCCGATGAATAGTATTTTTCTGCATCATATCCGACTCGTTCGTGATAGTGTTTATTGATGATACTGGTGTACTCTCACCCGTATCACCAGCTCATTTACTGGGACAAGCACTCCGCATTCTCGAGACCGCCGCTATATGCTAAGTTCTCCAAGTGTGAATTTCCGGCTTAACTCAAGAGCCTTCTTGGGGCATATTGTGCTCCGATGTCATATATTGTGCTGATACGCGTAAAATAAAGCAGCTAAAACATGGCTAGGCCTACCACTCCGACCGAAGTCCCTCCAGAAGCTCGGGTTAGCTGATATTACAGAGATTTGTTGAAGCGGATTCTCATTTATAGCGGCACCTCTCGACCAAACTGGACGCAGAAAGAAAAGTTTCAAGTGACGTAGGCATGTGAGCGTAGCTTCCAGAACCGAAGACGTATTAACTCTCCGCCCAAGCATGTTGGCATTATTTTAACGTACGTAAGGTTATTCAAGATATTGCGACGCATCGTGCGTTGGGTTGGGTTGTGTGTTGATGCAAAGATGGTAAGGTGATTGCATATGCTTCCACATACCGAGAGGAAACACGAAAAGAATTACCCTCCTACCCATGACCTAGAGTTAGCCGCTAAAGGGATCCACGCCAAAGATATAGAGACATTACTTGTATGGCGTTCATGTGGATTTTTTCGCTGCATCATAAGAGCCTACAATATATCTTCACCCGTAGGAGTTGAATCATGATGGGTCGCCGGTTGGAGCACAAGATTATGACGTGGATATTCTCAGATCATCCGGGTAAAAGCCAATGTTGCAGCGTATGCCTCACCGTAAGTCAATGGAAGTTTGGCGTATTTGGAGCCCGAGTACGGAGTTGGTCGTGAGATACATCAATTAGCCACTCCTAGCCGTCAGGTAAAGGTAAATGAGAGGATACCGAGCGTAATCCGTAAACCGCCGTGTCATCATTAGTTGTGGAAGTGAAAGAATCCGCAATATGAAGATCCCGACCTGATCCAGATTAAGGACAAGATTCGCGTAAAGCGCGCATTTCCGTATAACAGAGGATGGAGTGCCGCGTTGTAAAGGCCGCCCTCGTGTTCCGTATGCCTGTGGCTCCGCCAGCCAGACATGAACAGGTACAATACGCTCGCTATTCTCTTCACCTCCGGCGCGAAGAAAATGTACCATGATATCAAAGAGAACTACCGGTGGCCGTATGATAAGAAATTGCCGAATTTGTGTACTCTCAGTGTCCTAACCGCCAATAGGTGAAAGCGGAACACCGTAAAACCGTGTGGGTTAACTCAGACATACCGCTCTCTCTCGGAAATGGGAAGCAAGTGAATATGAATTTTGTAACAGGATTACCTGCACTGCATACGTAGACACGATTCTATATGGGTGATAGTTGACAAGTTAACAAAACCGCCCTCATTTCCAAGGAAAGCTACTTTCCTCGGCCGAAGATTATGCCGAATTGTATAAGAGAAATAGTCGAGCTACATGGAGTGCCAAGATCTATTATCTCCGATTGTAGGAGCACAGCTTACAACTAGATTTTGGCGCTTGTTTTAGAGAGGTCCTGGGTACAATGATTAACTTGAGTACAACATTCCAACCTCACGTACGGGATGCCGAAAGATTATTCGTACGTCGAGGACATGCTACGAGCGTGTGTGCGAGATTTTGGAGGCAGCTAGGACGAGCATTTACCGTTAATTGAGTTTGCTATAATAATAGCTATCACTCGCCTATCCAGATGGCACCCTTTCGAGGCATTATATGGGCGAAAATGCATCGCCTATTGGCCGGTTTGAAGTGGAGAATCGCATTGACAATGTGTGACATTATCCAAATAGGCTTCATAGGAGAAGGTAAGTTTATCGAGAACGCCTACCGATCGTACGTGAGCCACCAGAAATCGTATGCGCATGTGCGGCGCAGACCGGAATTCAATATAAACGATCGGGTATTTTTGAAGGTATCACCGATGAAAGGGTGATGAGATTCACAAGAAAGGTAAGCTCGGGCCTCAAGACGGTTGGGCCTTTCGATTCGTCAAGAATAGGCCAAGTGGCATATGAGTTGAACTTGCCTCTAGAGTTAGAATCCGTTCATCCGGTCTTTCATGTATCTTTATGCCGAGGAAATGCGTAGGAGACCCATCCAGAAAGTGGGCCCTACCAAAGATATCTGGTGTTACGTAAGAGTCAAGCCTACTTCTAAGAGGTTCCGCAGATATCTTAGACGTACGACTTCGCGCATTGAGAACCAAAGATATTGCGCCTGGCCAAAGTGTCCGTGGCGTAACAGAACCGAGAGGAGATGACGGGAGGCGGAGGAAGATATGAAAATCCGACATCCTCACTTGTTCCAAGCCTATTCAGCTACGCTTATGTTAGTATTGTTACTTATGCAAAGGCCTTATAGTTTATATATGTAAGTGAAATGATCAATCCTAATCAGCCGTGTGAGTACTATATTGTGTGAGTAAATTGTATTGGACTTTTCAGATTTCAGTTTTCGGGATAGTCCATATTCATGGGGAAACTCGCCAAAATTTTCCTAGAAGCAAGTCGAGCTAGTTGAGAAGTCCTCTAGACAAGATTACATTCGAGACGAATGTTCTTAAGGGGAGGAATGTTACACCCCGTAAATTCCCGACACATAGATGGCCTATTCACGTGTTGGTTAAGCGTATTTGAAAGCCATACATGCTAGAAAAAGGCCCGGGAAAAGATCGTACGAGAAACCTATAGAACCACTTTAAGGAGCCGCGTAGCCCCTCCGCAATGGCGCTCGTGTCACGGGAGGTGTGGGGCCTCTGTGTTGGCTCCGTGACACGTTGGGCCCGTCCAAGCCCAAGCATATAAAGCCCCACTTCGGTTTTAATTGATAATTATCAAAAAAATTTCTAGAAGCTCATTTAGAGAAACAGAGAGAGTACGAAGGGGAATAAAATTATCGTTCGATTGCGCCGTCAAACGTAGTCCAAATCCAAATTAACCTCGTATACCGAGGTATTTAGCAATAGGGAGCATTCCTACGGATTTAGTTTCTCGCAAATTCGGCCGAAACCGTCGAGCTAACAGCTAAGGTAAGTGGAATTGCTCCAAATTAGTGTCAATGTGCTCCTAGCCTAAAGTGAATACTTCTCCCTTCAGACTTACGAAAATAGCAAGTTTTTTGACCGTGTTTCGATAAGCCTAAGTTTAGGCTATGAAATATATCAAAAGTGACGTTGTCTTTCGTAATAGTGATATATTTAGTATTAATTGGACGTGTATGTGAATGTAGTTGGGAGAAAAGTTGGAGTAATCGACTGAGCTTCGTCCGATAGCCTGATAACTCGAGGTTAAGGTATGTGTGCCGCTTCGGCAAGTTAGTAGCTTTAGCCTGTATATCATAGTAGACTCCGTATGCACTCCCGGAGTTGAATGTTGAGTATTGTGCAAGTCTGAAGAAGTCTCGGGTTTGCATTGTTATATTGTACTTAGTCCGAAAGATAGAAAAGCATACGCCAAATGGCGAGTTAGCATTCCGTATTCAAGATAGCCTATTATATGATTAGCAAGCATGTTTTTAGAATAATATGATACGTATAACTATAATACAAGTTAGTAAAGTAAATTCATAAATAAGACAGTATCCCTTCCAAGGCGATTAGCCATTCGTACGTATTGATATCTAGGCTACGCATTAGCCAAACGTATTGCATAGTATCTTAAGGCGATTAGCCTTGGGTAGCTAGATAAAGATCACAAATCTCGCATAGCAAGAAAGAACTCAAGATAATACGCAAAGAGATCGAATGAGAAATTAGATTTCGTATAGTATTTTTTCAGCTTAAACATGCTTGCTATTTATGTGCCTATTGTTTGTTGAGACTCGGCCGTGACGGCACCTTGAGCGTCCTCACCACCCCCCGGGTTGCAATCGTGTCGCCCACCGAGCGGTGGGTTACGTCACTCCAAGGAGGGCATGCCGTCCCCAAGCTGAATCTAAGATGGGGATGAAGCTTTCCCCATATCAGCCGATCAAGACATAAGACAGAGGAGTTCACAGCAAAGCCGCCCAGGAAATGTATCTCTCCGTATACGCTTAGATACAAGATATTAAAGAGGAGTCCTCCGTACTGCACACAAATATTATATCTAGAGGCAGGTCCTGTTTTAGGACCCAAAGGGGCCCAGAGAGGTGCTCCTAGTTGCGATGAGTGGAGTGACTTATTTTTTGGCCGGTTTTGACCCTAGTAGGGGTATACAGATTGTTTGTTGCTTGCTTCATCCGGCTTATGTGGGGGTTCGTATTGGCTCTTGCTTGCTATATATATGTATTTATGTGCTATATAGTTAATACGTTGTGCTGCCGCGTCTACGTGCACGCCCGCCCTATCAAGATGAAAGGTTTGATCCAGCTTATACGCTCTTCGTATCTAGCTATCTCCTCGGCTATGCACTGCTAGTTATGTTTTCGTATTCCGCTGTATTCAACCAGGTCTTGCTTTGCATACTCGGCACTCGCCAGACGACGCCCATCGGGGCACCGCATTACTTGCCCGCAGTACCTAGAGACGAGGAGGCGATCAATCGATTCCAACACTTTATAGAGTCATCGCTCCGTCATCCTGAGAGCTGATGACCGTGAGGTGTATTTTATTTCCTTTATGTGGCCAAACATGGGTAGGCCTGCGCTCATTCCGATCATTTTTATCAAGACTTAGAGGCTTGCGATTGTATATATCTATCTCCCCGTGGGCTCTGGCCTTGGAGCCTACGTGGTGAGGCCTGTGCATTGTGTTCAATATTTATATTCTTGTTTATGTTGGCCGTGTAAACATAGTTTGATAGTAGTGGTGACCTTGCTCTGGTCACGTAGTTATTCAAGATTCTCTATGTTGAGTTTCTGATGACCAGACAAAGACAGCATGGTGGCCTTGTCGGCCCGCGTAGGTTCCTTGTTATGAGTATGTTTCTGGTTAGCTGTTATTGTATACACAGGTGGCTATAGGCCCAGTCGGCCAGAGGCTGTGTTTACAGCCGTTATATAGCTCATTGTTTCCAGAAATTAGAAATAGAGCTGGCCAGGCACCAGATGTGCTTAGGCTCACCAGTCAGCAGTCCAGGTCCTACTAGGGCACCAGGTGCCAGTCATACCCCCCAAGACGGGGCATGACAGCATAGCAGAAACGTAAATATAGCATAACATATCATAACGTAAGAAATCTCTAGACATACACGCAAGCTGAGTAATACATACTGTCTGAAAACCTCTACTGCATAAGATGGGTTGATGGGAAAACACCCCCAACTAACCCGGCCAAGTACTGAAACATAGAATAACATAAGGTCTATTCAAACGGCCCTCGGAACATAAGGACTCACCAACAAGCTGAAGGTGAACTCTGGGATGGTCTAAAGATAAAGATGAGCTTGAGAGCCGGTGTCCTGTATCATGAAATGATACAACATAGAAAATATGTAATCAGTACATGGAATGTATCTAGTATGTAAGGTAAGTAAAACGAACATTCAAAATATGTAAAACTCATAAAACATCATAGGAGTAGGACCTCATGCGCATACCATAAATATCATAACATAACATAACATAAGGCTCAATATTTTCGAAGCATTCATAATACATTCATTATCATAAGCATGAGAGTAAAGTATATTGAACATAACTTGAGACAACATACGTAGTCATAAACATGCATAAATTATGAGGAAAAGTGGGAGATTCTCTTAACCGACATACCCCATATGAGCACACATGAAGCCCGACTTGTAACCCTAGTCGGGAAGGTGTCCATACCTTGACAAGGATAGAACCATGAAAGTGTGATATCACCATGAGAAGGGCCATTTGGGTTGGGGACAGTCGCATAGGAGGTCCCAACATACTTACGGTGGCACGTAGTTTATGAGATCCGGAGCAGAACCTAGGCCACAAACCTACTCGATGTTCAATAATACTTCCAAAACATATATAGTGCTCATAGTATATCATGCATGAATTCATGGGCTATTTGAATCATGATAATCATAAACATATTTATATATACGTGAACTAGCCATGACAGAAGGCCCGTGAGTTGACCAAAAACATAATTCATGAATCATAGGTTTCACGCATACTCGTAGAACATACATATAACTTGATAATCGTCAAACCATGATGGGTAATTGAATAAATCTATATTTCAAATCATAAATCATGCTAGGTTTGTAAATATCAACAATTGAAGCGGAGATCATAAATCTATTCATCATAGATCATGCATAATTAGGATTAATTTGGTAGAAATCGAAATCAATAATTTTATAAGTAAAATAATTATAAAATCTTATCATAATCCATAAAATATGAGGTACATAATATATTAGAATAACCCATTAACAAATCATTAGATTTCCACAAGAATTGAATTAAAACCCCATGAAATTTTGATAGATTTTTCATAAATTGATAGAGAATGGGCATGGGTGTGAACGAAACACCCATTTGTAACCCTACATACCCGGGTAAGATAAAATTCTAGAGTTCTTGAATGACCAATGGAGAATTGATAGGAAAAAGTTTGATTCTATGCTTGATCTCTCTAGAATTCGCTTAATTTGCATGCATGGGAATGACTTGAGAAAAAGGGACTTAACCTATCTTATTATGTCCGGAAAAATATATAAAATGATGTAGTTTAGGGCCTTAGAGCATGGAAAGGTCAAAAATACCCTTAATGAATATTCCTTGAAAAATTGCACAGATCGATCCAACGGGCATACCAACGAGTTGATGGAAGCTACCACGACTCATGGTATGGCCCGTCATATGCACTGCCCAGGCCCTAATCCCGGATTCTTACCACGGCCTGACAGGATGACTCGTGCTTTGATCAAACGGATCGTTGAGTTGATCGTTACTAGCCCCTTCACAACCCTAAAGATTCTTTACCACGAGCCTCACCATGAGTGGTGGTCTCGATCCATTACAAGCACTGGTAATTCTAGCAACCAAACGACGACTGCTTACGACGGGTCATTGGATGACCCGTTACATCCTCAAATACCAAGGTCCAGCTCCACCCACGATTACAAAAAACAACTCGTTGTTCCAAGGAAAGAGTCATTGCATTATCCGTTGTATCCACTGCCACCAGGACTCCCCTTACCATGACTGGATCCAACAGGTCGTTGGTTGGACCAATGATCTGTTGGGTCGTTCATCCTGTGCACTTTTCTCTAGTTTTCAGCCAACTTCCCATTTTGATCCCGGGTCTAATCTTAGGCATTTAGGAGGTATTAAAATATCTCCCCCTTTGAACATTCGTCCTCAAATGTTGGAAACAAGCAGAAAACAAAGGCATGCAATCCTTACACCCAAATACTGATCATTTAAACCGAAAACTAACGGAATGACTACCTCCGATTCATATAACATAAATCACATAGCTGATATGATTTAATACTTCACATACAAATTCGTATACATAAAAGAAACTTGAACACATGATTTGAACATGAAAACTAAATAGAGTTATAGGGCAAAATTGATACCTCAAGTCGGAACTAAGCCGGTAGAGAGAATAAGCGTGGGTATTTGGCCATCATATCTGCTTCAGCTTACCACGTAGCTCCTTCGACATGCTGATTTCTCCATAATATTTTCACTGAAGCCACTTCCTTGTTCTTTAGCTTCTGAATCTGGCGAGCTACTATTTCCACTGAAGCCTCCTCATAGCTAAGGTTATCTTTTACACCAACGTTGTCCACCGGGACTACTAGAGCTGGATCTCCCAAATATTTCTTCAAAAACGATACATGAAACACAAGATGCACAGAAGACGACTACAAGGGCAACTCCAACTCATATGCAACCTTACCAACTCTCCTCATAACCCGGTAGGGACCAACATAGCGTGGACTGAGTTTTCCTTTCTTTCCGAACCACATTAGTCCCTTTATGGGAGATACCTTCAGAAATACCCAATCGTCCACCTTGAACTCCAACTCTCTCCTCCTCACATTAGCATATGACTTTTGATGACTCTGAGTGGTTTTCAGCCTATCCCTTATCAATTAAACCTTCACCATAGCCTCATGAACCGAATCTATCCCTATCATAGCTGCCTCACTAACCTCAAACCATCCGATGAGCGATCCATATCTCCGCCCATGAAGAGCTTCGAACGGTGCCATCTGAATGCTGGAGTGATAGCTGTTATTATAAGAAAACCCGATCAGAGGAAAGTGATCATCCCAACTACCTTTGAAGTCCATCACACATGCTCTCAACATGTCCTTGAGAGTTTGGATTGTCCATTCTGCTTGACCATCATTCTGCGGATGAAATGTTGTGCTGAGCTTAACCTGAGTCCCAAGAAATTTCTGGAAAGATCGCCAAAATTGAGTACCTCGGTCTGAAATAATGGACAAGGGCACTCCATGCAATCAAACCAATTCCCAGATATGTATCTTGGCATAATCCTCTGCTGAGTCCGTTGTTTCTATTAGTAGAAAATGTGCAGCCTTGGTCAACCTGTACACCACCACCCAAATGGAATGATATTGTCGGCGAGTATGAGGTAGTCCTATGATGAAGTCCATATTAATATCTTCCCACTTCTATGTAGGAATGCTGATATCCTAAAGTAATCCTCCCGGCCTTTCATGCTCAACCTTTGCTTGTTGACAGTTCGGGCATTTGGCTACGAATTCTACAATATCCTTCCTCATGCCATCCCACTAATAGATTTCTTATAAATCACAATACATCTTAGTGGCACCCGGATGGACGGAATACCAGGATCCATGATCCTAATGCAATATCCGGCTCCTCAAATCATCAACATCTGAAACACATAGGCGAACCTGGTACCGAAGCACACCATCTCCCCCTTGGGAGAAAACCTCCACCTTCTGACTTCGAACGACTTCCTTCAACTTTACCAAAATAGGGTCCTCATCTTATCTAGATTTCATATCAGTCACCAAGGACGATTCTGATCCACTTTGAAGAACAACACCGCCATCAGCGGAGTCAACAAGTCTAACCCCCAACCTTGCTAGTCGATGCACCTCCTTCACCAGCTCTTTCTTTCCTTCATCCACATGGGACACACTCTCCATGGAGAGTCTACTACGTGTGTCCGCCACCATATTAACCTTACCTGGATGGTAAAGAACACTCATATCATAGTCCTTGAGTAGCTCTAACCACCTCCTTTGCCATAGATTGAGGTCTTTTTGTGTGAACACAAATTGTAAAATTTTATGGTCCGTAAACACATCCACATGGACCCCATACAAGTAATGTCGCCATATCTTCAATGTGAATACCACTGCAGCTAACTCCAAATCATGGGTCGGTAATTCTTCTCATGGATCTTTAACTGCCTAGAGGCATATGCTATTACCTTCCCTCACTGCATCAATACACACCCGAGTCTGATTCTCGAAGCATCACAATACACCACAAAGTNCCCTCGGGTAGGGTAAACACCAGTGCGGTAGTAACTCGGGTATTTAACTCTTGGAAGCTCTGCTCACAAGCCTCCGACCATTGAAACTTCACCTTCTTCTAAGTCAACTTGGTCAAAGGTGCTGCGATTGATGAAAAACCCTCAACAAATCTCCGGTAGTAGCTATCTAGGCCCAAGAAGCTCTGAATATCTAAAGGATTCATTAGTCTAGGCCAATTCTTTACCGCCTTGATTTTCTGAGAATCTACTTTTATGCCTTTGCTTGTTACCAAATGCCCCAAAAATGCCATCGAGTTCAACCAAAACTCGCACTTACTGAACTTTGCATATAATTTGCGATCCTCGAGCGGCATGCTCCTCCTCTCTTCGAGGGTATATAGGGGTGTAATCAATGAACACGATCACAAACATGTCCAGGTACATTTTGAACAACCTATTCATCAGGTCTGTAAAAGCTGCAGGAGCATTTATTAGTCCAAAAGACATAAGTACAAACTCATAATGACCATACTGCATCCTAAAGGCTGTCTTCGGGATATCACACTCCCAAATCCTGAGCTAATGGTACCTGGACCTGAGATCTATCTTTGAGAAACACCTTGCACCCTGAAGCTAGTCCAACAAATCGTTGATCTTGGGTAGTGAATACCTGTTCTTAACAATGGATTTGTTTAATTGCCGATAATCAATGCACATCTAAAGTGAACAATCCTTATTTCAAACAAATAAGACTGGTGCACCCCACAGAGACATGCTCGGTCTAATGAATCCCTTATCTAATAGGTCCTTCAACTCCTTTAGCTCGGTTGGGGCTATCCTGTAAGGAGGAATAGAGATAGGCTGCATATTGGGTAGAAGATCTACACCAAAATCTATTTCCCTCTCAAGAGGAACACTTGCTAAATCATCCAGGAATACTTCTGGGTACTCACACACAACCAGAACTGACTCGAGAATACTTCAGGGTACTCACGCACCACCAAAATTGACTGAATAATCGGGGTCTCTGACTCAACATCCTTAACCCTAACTAGATGATACATGCAACCCTTAGAAATAATCTTTATGTCCTTAAGATATTAAATAAATCGACCTACCAGTACAGCCGAACTACCCTTCCACTCCAAGACTGATTCACATGGAAAACGGAATTCCACTACACGGGTTCTAGAATTCACAAAAGCATAACATGCATACAACCTATCCATTCAATGAATAATATCAAAATCAGTCATGGATAACTCGACAAGGTCTGCGGAGGTGATTTTATGTAATATAGTGATCGGACATCCTCTATACACTCGCGTAGCTACAACCGAATCATCAATAAAAGTAGAAACTGAAAATGGTTCTGACAGAGTCTCGGGACTAACTCCAAAGCTACTAGAAATGTAAGGAGTCACAAAAGACAAAGTAGCCCCCGTATCTAGAAAAGCATAAAAATCAATATAAAAACATGCAACATACCAGTGACCACATCCGGGAAAACCTCTTGCTCTTGATGGGGTGCTAAAGCATAGAACCTGTTTTGGCGCTGACTGCCGGCTAAACTAGTCGAGGCAACCTACTGAGGGGGACGTGCTGCTGGGGCGACTGAACTGGCTGTTGGAAAATGGGTTCCACCGCCCCCTGATCTTCTTGAAGGGCAATGCCCACATGTCTGAGTATGAACTATGGTTTTCCCGAATTAAGCTTACCACATGGTTTTGGAGCAAAAACTACCAATTATCTTTCAGCTTGTGGTATGTTTTGAGCTAAAGCTTCTCATATATATGATTTCATATTTGAGATGTATTTGACTATTGAGCTTCGTCAATAGATGATGTTGAGCTTCGTTACAAAATGATATAGAGAATATGCATGTTTTGGGAGTCATGTCTAGCACTGAGTAGGCTTAGGGTCGATCACCCTATGCCGTAGAACTACGTGTCAACGTAAGTTTATACTTATATATATTACTCCGGGACCTCCATCGTGATCTATCCCTGGCCCTAATGGCCCATGAGCTTGATATCAATATCATGGTATCGTCCCTAGCCCTGGCAAGGCTTTGGACGGCTCTACCCTCTTGAGTGTGATAGTTGGAACCATGTAAGCTCTATCATGGTATGTCGGTTAAAAGATGAGTCTCTCGTTGTTCCTCATGATTTCAGTTATGCATGTTTATCATTCATGAGATTTCTATATCTATATATATTCTAAAATAGGTTTTAGTCAATGTTCAGCTTTACTCATTACTATCAGATTTCAGCTTTGAGTCAATCTATTTAGTTATGAAAATATATTATGTTCTGATGAGATCATGATTTCAGAATGAATGCACGCAAGCCCTACTCTCAAATTCTTAATGTTCATATTATACATAATGCATTGACTTTACATGATTTTACTTACTTGATCAATTTTACTTACCCTACATACTCGGTACATTCCACGTACTGACCGCATACTCTATGCTGTATCGTTTCATTATACAGTATCCGGTTCTCAGGCTCATCCCCAATCATAGTCACTCTTCTGAGATAGCAGCGTACATTGTTGGTGAGTCCTTATCTCCCGAGGACTAGACTATTTAGATTTCCTTATGTATTTTCAGTTTCATCTTGTTGAGTTAGTAGGGGTCTTGTCCCATCAACTTTTCATGTTTAGAGGCTTTTCAGACGTACGGATTATTCAACTTCAGATTGTGTATCTTGATGTTATGTTTAAGTTTAGAATTCCTCTATGATTATCGTGTTGATTCTTCTATTTAATTGATCGAGTTAGATGTATGCTTCTGTCATGGGTTGACTTGGGGTCTCTCGGAGCTCCTCGTCTCGTGTTGCAATCCGAGCCTCCGTTTGGATCGTGACAAACATGGTATTAGAGCCATAGGTTTGAAGTGTCCTAAGGTGTCTGAAAGCTGCGTTAAGTAGAGTCTTTTTCATGGATGTGAAGCATGCCACACTTATGATGAAGAAGCTACGAGACATTTTAGGAAATGTTCCCTTCTTTCATGATCTATATCGTGCGATGAAATGTCTCTCTATCATTCTAATTCATGCTATTTGCGGTTGCAGAATCATGGCTCCCCAAAGAGTAAATGTTAGAAGGAATGGGAATAGAGAAGTCCATGAGGTTTGCAATGGAAACAGGGACTAGTAGGCCCCACTAGTTCAGGAGCACCAGGTACCGGAGCCGGTTCCCTATGCAGAGTTTTGGGCAGCTATTCAGATGCTCATGTAGGCCTTAACCACTCAGGTGAATCAGAAGATGGTTGTGCACGTTCCACAAAATGGAAATGCAGCGGCGGCTCGAGTCATGGACTTTTTGAGAATAAACCTATCACGCCCCGCCTTGGAGGGTATGACTGACACCTGGTGCCCTATTAGGACCTGGGCTACTAGACTACTGAGCCTAAGCACATGTGGTGCCTGGCTGACTCTAACTCAGACATGGAATCAACGGGCTATATAACGACTGTAAATACAGCCTCCGGTCAACTGGGCCTATAGCCACCTGTCCTGTAACATCAGCTAACTAGAGTCACACTCATATAGGGAAACCTATGCGGGCCGACAAGGCCACCATGCTGTCTAG
>JACEIK010001398.1:77577-91905 GCA_018107945.1 Datura stramonium
GTACAATTTACATGAGAATGTACACAATTTATTAGACAAACAAGACTAAAGTTATACGTTTGAGTATCGATTTGGCATATAAATATGCCCCTTATCAAATGACTAAACTGGAATGACATGCAACGACCAACTAATATACTGAACTGAAACAACTGAAGTAAGCTGAGATGGTCAAGATGACCCTGTCTGATGGTCAAAGACATGCCCTAAGTCTGAAATACTGAGTCTGAGATACCCCACTAAACCAATCTAAACTAAACAGACTAATCTAAGATTTAACTGAGCTAACTAGTGGGAGAGTCTATAACCAACATGTAACCACGTGAGCTAGACGTGGATTCCGATGTATACGCCCCACCGGTAGGACCCAATATACCTTTCCAGGGTATAGAGGCATGAACTGGGTGATAACAAAAGTTTGTGGCCAATTTGGCTAATAAATATTGTAACCTACACTGGCGATGTAGTTCTAGGAACCTGGGTGCGCTGGAACTCCGATCCGCTCGGTGCTAAGTCCTGCTCCCACTGGAATACCTGAACTGAATACTAAGCTGATAGCTCGAAATTGGGGTCCAAGACTAAGTCAAGGAACTTATTTTGAAGCACCCTAAGAGTCTTATCGGACCAGATTTTGAATCTGGGTTCTAGACTGGTCAGAGCTACTTAATCTTACTAGGGTCCTAGGGCTAGTCAGAGCTATTTGTCTAAGTGTCATGACTGCCTCGTGGACCAATACACTGAATTATAAATCTGATTATGATAACTGGGAGGTGATACTGACACCTGGGAATTCCTGTAGACAAACTGATCAGCTGACATTATTCTGGTCAACCCGGAGGTTGCTAAAATTTGACTAGGACTAGGCTGACATTAAGGAGTAATACAGAGTATATAAATTTTTGACCGAAACTAACTAAAATACATGTGCCTGAATTTTTAAGACATACAAATATCATAGAAACGCCTAACACTTAAAGGTTCAAGCAATTTTCGAAAATTTAATACTTAAGCAGGATTCTGGTTTTTGATTTTCAAGAGTTGGGGCTAAAATTAACATTCAACAGAATAGACAACATTCTAATTACAATTTGGTGGAAAACAACAAAATTAGCATATAATAATATTCCTCAAGAAATAAACAAGGTTTGATAGCAATATCTTCACAATCGAAAATTCAGGGCTAGAACTGATAGTGAACTGAGGAAGAGTTTTTGGGGACACAAGGGAAGAACAATCCCCTTGTTGAATTACCACATACCTGGCTAAGAATTTCCTTGAGGAGGAAACTTGAATTTCCGATATGGATGAAGGTCCCTGGACCTTACTCTGAAAGTTCTTGAGAGAACTCTTCGATGTTTTCTGAGAATGTATGTGGGGAATGAGGGGAGAGGCCATTCATTCTCACTAATAGGTCTGAAATTACGTCAAAAATGACGTAGTTTAAAGTTTAGGAGAGTAGGAAATTACTAAACAACTCTTGGAAAAATAGTAGGGAAAAACTGTCAGATGGTCCTAACGAGGGACATAATGACTCGTTACCCTTGGCCACGACTCGTGGCATCGTCTGTTAAGCACACTATCTATCGGTCATCTTGGTTTGGTAACGAATGAATTCACGACTTGTTGCTCATGACCACGAGTCGTGGTCACCATTTTTTAGGTTCACTACCTCACTCTCAGAAAATTCTCCCCTAGATGATCACGACTCACCTCATGACTCGTGGTGTCTAACAACGAATTGTGGGGTCCTTTCATCAAGTACACTGCCTCCACCTTACTATACTTTTGCTTGCCACTTCCCACGACTGACCTAACGAATTGTGGGGACTGACCACAACTCATTAGGTCGTCCGTGGGGTATCCTTTTTCCAAAACCTAAAACTTCCGCACATGGCCTCCCCACGAGTCACCTCAAGACTCGTGGGCACTTCCAATGGGTCACTTAACGACCCGTTCTGTGACTAGTGCCAGATTTTCCAATTTTCTGCAAATTTTCCCTTTTGAGTCCCGATTCTAATCTTTGAGTTTTCAGGGCATTACATGATCACTGTCTAGGGCCCATTCAGGCTAATAACCTATGGTGGCACGTAGTTCTTGGAACCTGGGTGTGCTGAACCCCAGTCCTGTCGGTGCTAATTATTACTCCCAACTGGAATTCTAGTTATACTAACTATATTGATTAGCTCAAGACTAATGTCCTAAGGATAAGATAGAAAAACTTACCCGAAAGTGTCCTGTGAACCTAAGGGACCTGATAACTGAAGATACATAATTTAAACATAGACTGATAAAAGGGCCAAAATGATCAGCTGACGTTTCTGAAAGAATAATAGGTGTACCTGTTATCTAAAAATACAAATTTTAACTTGAAATATTCATACTAAATATATATACTCATATAATAGCCCCAAGAAAGTACAATTCAAAACCGGCTTTAAACTCTTGCAAAACTCAACTCAAAAGAAGCCATACAAAAACTAGGGCTAGTAGTCATACTATAACGCTCAAATCAAGAGTATGAAGATCATATGCTAGAATTATAGAAACTTGCAAAAATATACTGAATTAACTGAACATACATAATTTTTCTAAAAGAACCCTAACTCATACTATAAAGAAGGTTTTTGAAGATGATTTTTGGGGTATAATAGCGAGAGAATTTGTAACACCCCGAAACTTCCCTAGACCAAACTCAGACCTTGCAAGAAAAATCCAAAAGAAACCAGGAAATTTTGCATGACTGAACAAGCTGTGGCATGACTCGTCCAGTGACTAGACGAGTCGTGGTCAGGCTCATGGCTCAAGCAGGAAACGTTAATTCAGGATCCTAGGGGTGAAGACTCACACGATGACCTATTGGGTCAAGTAACAAGTCATTGATTCGATTATCAGAAGGGTCCTTGTAAAGTTTAACCCCTGAGGCAGTGCTAACGACGAGAGGAGGGGATGAGTTGTTAGGTCAATTAACGACTCGTCGTCACCACCCATAGTGTCCAACTCAAGAATCCTTCAGGATTTCCAGTGAGTACAATGAGAGGTGACAACAACTCATTTTCCCAACCTATGAGTCGTTGTTTCACCCATTGGGAGAGGGTCCAGTATTTTGTTAGAATTATTGTTCAGTGACCACGGGAGGAACCAATGACCCATTGGTTCAACCAACGAGTCATGGTGTCCCCAGTTGCCAGACCCAGTGATACCATACCCAGGTAGTAGGACCAATGCATGGTCCCAATGAGTCATGGTCTCATCCAATGACTCGTTGAATGACTCATTGGGTCCCTGTCGACCAGTTTCCAAATTTTTATTCCAAGGATATTTTTGTAATTTTCCACCTATTTAGTCCTTAAAATACGCCGTTTTAAGTATAATTGTAGAGAATTTAGAGGGATTAAATAGTTTTCCCCTCATTTCCCCATGTAAACTCTCAGAATATCGATCGTAGAAACTCAAACTTTTCCTCTCAAGCAAGAACTAGGGTTCCTCACCAGTTGCAGAAATTCAAGCTTTCTTCTTCAGGGATTTCTTATCCAGGTATGTGCAAATTCAACAAGAGAATAGTTCTTCCCTTGTATCCCTAAAATATTTTCTATTTTCTCTATCAGTTACAGCTCTGTAGATTCGAAATGTGAAAAGTTTTCAGACGGATTTGTTTAAGAATTCAAGTGGAATATTTCTCATGATTTTAACTGCTTTATTATTCCCTATTTCCAGAAATTTTTGAAGATTGTATCTAGTGGAATGATTTAGCCCTATTTCTTAGTTCAGTAAAATTTAGAATCTTGCGTGTTGGACTAGTTTCCCTGTTGCTTGATTCTATCAGATTTGAGATCCCCATATTGTTAGTGTATGTGGAAATTTTAGTTAGATATATACATGTCCAGTCTCGGTCAGATTATTACACTCAGTGTTTTCCAGAAATGTCAGCTGATCAGTTTGACTACAGTTAATTCTTGAGGTGTCAGTGGTGCCTCCCAATAATCATTATTAGAGTCAGTTATCATATTTTAGTGGTTCTTTAGGTGGTCCCGACACTTCTGGATAAGTATCTCTGACCAGTCTTAGAACACCAATTACAGAATCCGATTTGATAAGACTCTTAAGATACTTCTAGATAGGTATTCCTGACTTAGTCTTGGGCCTCAGTTTTGAGCTATCAACTTAGTAGTCAGTCTAATACTATTGAGTGGGAGTAGGACTTAACACCGAGTAGATCGGGGTTCCAACGCACCCATGTTCCTAGAACTACATTGCCACCTAGGTTATTTTTATTGGCCTTATGGCCCCAGACTTGTGATCACTCAATTCATGCCTTTATACCCTGGCAAGGTATATTGGGTCCTACTGACGATGTGTATACATTGGACTCCACGTCTAGCTCATATGATCATATGTCAGTTATAGACTCTTCCACTAGTCAGTTCAGTTCAGTCTCAGACTAGCACAATTCAAAACAGTTTAAGATTACTCAGTTCAGTACAATAATTCATATAAGTATCTCAGATTTAAGGCATGTCTTTGACCATCAGACAGGGTCATTTTGACCATCTCAGTATATTTTAGTTTGTTGAGTTTCATCATTCAATTGGTCATTGCATGTCTTTACAATTTAGTTATTTTATCCTCCGTGTTATGGTTTCTCTTACTTACTCAGTACATTCAAAGTACCAATGCATACTTTTTATGTTGTATCGTTTTATGATATAGCTGCAGGTTCTTCGTCTTAACATCATTAGCAGATCTCGTCCAGGAGTTTTCAGTTGCACTAGTGGTGAATCCGCATCCTTCGAGGATGATGATTATTTCTCTTTAGTTATATTTCTTTCAGTTAGACTTAGAGTTAGTTGGGGGCTTGTCCCAACAACTCATAAGATAGATGGCTTTCATACGCAGACACAAATCCAGATTTTCAATTTGTTTTCAATTGTATCAAAACACTATGATTTAGTTATTCTTCATAAATGTTTTATTTTATTATTCTGAAAGCTTCCCTATGATATTACTTAGATTACCAGTGTTATAATAGACTATGGGTTGACTTGGGGTTATTTGTGACTCCAAGTACCGTGTCTAGTCCAGGGTATAGACTCAAATAGTGACAAAATTCACTTGTTGAATCCCCACATACCTGTATAAGAATTTCTCTAAGGAAGCTCTTAGAAATATGGAGAAGAAACACAACCCTAATTCTAGCCATGAGAAGCCTGTCTAAGTTTTCTACGTTCTGGTCTTGAGAGCTAAGTGAGAAATCGAGGAAAAGGATCGACTAACCCCTTTAATCCCCTGATAATATACCCCAAAAAATGTATTTTAGGAGTTAAAAGCTTAGAATTTAAAAAAAAAACCCTGGGTAACCATTTCAAAAGCTGACTGTCCAGATCCAACGGGCCTCACAATGACTCGTTGGTTGTGACCACGTCTCATAGGTGGCAGTCATTGTTTTGGGACTATAAATTTTATTCCTCTAGATCCCTCATGATGGACGACAGAAGGAGTCGTTAACTGAAAAATGGGTCATTTTTTTCATTCTTTGTCACTGGGGAAAGTCTTGCCTTTTCTAGATTTTCACTCGACGGCTTCATAGGACAAGTCGTTACACCAAAGAAGGACTTATCGTCTAGCTCATTTTTGAAAGAAAGATTTAATAGGTTTTTGCATTGGGTTACAATGAGAGATAGGATGACTCATTCTCATACAATGAGTCATTCTATGGCTCATTGGTACCTGGGAGGAAATTGCAGGAGCTTACAACGACTCTTATGATGGGTCGTTGTTCCTGACAACGACTCATTAGTTGAGTTGTTTTTGGGCAAGATTTTTTGGTTTCTTTTTAGTTTTTCATGCCAAGTCTGGAGTGTTACAAATTCAAAACAGGGGAACATTCAAAAAAATCAAGATCAATACGCATCTCAAATCACTGACAATCAATTTTCAAGGTTTTCCTAGAGGTTCACTGCACAACTTGTTTCATCCATACCTCTCAATTGAAAGTAGAATTTTAGCATTTACTCCAATGAAGTGATGCCACTCTCCCAAAAGAGGTAATCTCACTCACATATATGCAATTCAAAGCATAAGGATTATAAGATAAAGCAAAAACACTTACTCTCTTAAAGAAATTTAAGTGCATATGCATCGATTCATAGGCTTGCCCTTCATATAACTCACCTCTAATGTAGAGTCGCTAAACTTGGAATCACCAAGGACTTGAAGGTCATTATGAAGGTTAGGGGTAAAGGTAGGATAATATTTAGCTCTCTTGATTAGAACCTCCCTAATGCCTTTGCCTAAAAATTCAAACATTTTGCTTCCACATAGTGAGTCTGCTCCACCTTATCTCTCCTTTTTTACCATTCCTATTTTTACACAAGAGATGCCCTTTTAACACTCTAAAATACAACATTAAACCTCATCTAAGCAAGAGATAGCACCATTCAATTCTTTTCTTTCTTCTTTTGGCAAAGGTTTTTCAACCAGCCATTTTGTTCTTACATCAAGCAATTGGTGCTACCTCACATTGAAGCTCCATTCTCTTTATCCCTTTTGTGCACACCCCTAAACTTAGGCTTTTTCCTATACCACATTTCATTTTTCCATCCCCAAATCTCGGGCTTCAAGCCCCTTTTTTTATTTCATCACTAGCAAATAGGGAGGAAAAGGTGCCAAAGTAAAGGAATCAAAATGGTATAAGGCTTGTAATGTGGTTTCCAAGAAAAGGGTTTAAGGATCAAACATTGGTTCGCAAGGTTTGATGTTCAAGGAGGTCATTTTATGGAGAAGTGACTATCTAAAAATATCCTAAGGTCATTTTTCAAGTGTAGCTACCTCTGGGACTTTTCCTTGAATGACATTCGGGGAAAGTTCTAGATGATATGAATACACAAGAATTTAAGCAAAAACCTCACCACACAAGGCATCACAATCCAAAGAGTTCAGCTTTTCTCATGATTAATTCAAAGGCATGACTTTTGACAAGCTATTTCAAGTTTTGCATACTCATTTTGCGAATCAAAATCTAAACAAAGAATGTATAATTCATGACAAGAGAATGCTTATATTCTAATTCATGTGCTTTTTCCATCTCAAAAACTCACTTTGCAAAAGTTTTGATGGTACCGCTAAAAATAAGTGCATAAGGACTCAAATAATATAAGCTAAACTTGGCATTTTTCCTTAAGGAAGTCATCTCTCAATCTATCATAGGGAAATGTCACTCGGTCCGACACCAAAAATAAAAGAAAAATTTACTCCTTGAGAAAGAACTGTGGTATGAAGAAAACCCTTGGAGTTTAATTACTATTTATTATCTATAAAGGAGATTGTAAAGCACGGCGACAAAAATTTGCCCTTAAGAATGACGTCATCCAATCCATCATAGGGCCAAATCGTGCATTACTAATGAGAGATCTACTCAAACTTTGCCCCCAACAAAGATTATGCATTGTCCTTGATGCACAAAGTTAAGAGACATAGAAAAAATGGGTGAGAGAAATTTCCTTGAACATGAGGGAACATGCGGCAACAGATTACTTTCTACGGGCACATGCTGCACGCAGGTGAGACGAGGAATGAAAGCTTCTGTAGTCTGCCTGAGGACTTGCATTAGATCTATGAACCGCACATTTGGACCTACATTTTACAGGTGCGACATGGATAAACCCGCGCCAGATGGTTTCTTTCTATCTATTTTGTTCAGCACCTACGCCAGAGCTACGAAACATGGATGGGCGTCTGCGACTCACATGCCCAGCACAGATGCTACCAATTTTTTTAAGCTCTTAATAATAACTTTCTGGCTTGGTGTCTGTGTATCATCTACGTAGTGTGGATTTGCACCTTCAGCCGCAGAAGGACCCGCACTTGACCATTAATAGACTTGCATTTTCGGTGATGTTCTTGTTAGAGGATGCGCTGCACCTGTGGGCTACAAAACCCCATATGCAGTTCACAGATGTCCCACAGGTACCCCCAAATCTTTTCTGTGAGCTTTTTCAAATATAGCTTCATCCACCCTACATAAAAATAAAAAAATAGCAAATTAAGAAACAAATGAAATGCTTGGGTTGCCTCCCAAGAAGCGCTTGATTTATCATTGCAGTACGATGGAAAGCCCCCATGCTCCGGCTCATTAAGGTAAGTGACTCCAATCAGGTCGACTTCTTTCAGGACACGCAAGCACCTCTTGGCCCATTGCCCATTCACCTTAAACTATAGCCCATCTATCCCTTCAAGCTCAATGGTACCATTTGCATAAACTTGAGATACCTTGAATGGTCCGGACCACTTGGATTTCAACTTTTCTTGGAATAACCACAATCTTGAGTTAAATAAAAGCACCCAATCTCCCAGAGCAAATCCCCTTTTTAGTATCTTCTAATCATGAAAGTGCTTCATTTGGGACTTATATAAGGAGGCATTCTCATAAGCCCTCAACTTTAACTCATCCATCTTATTAAGGTTCTTAACTCGCTCTTGGATGCCCTTTCCCTAATTAAGATTTAGAATCTTCAAAGCCTACATGGCATTGTGTTCCAGCTCTATCGGTAAGTGGCAAGCTTTTTCAAAAACCAACTGATAACGAGACATACAAATGGGTGTTTTGTATGCCGTCTGATATGCCCAAAGAGCATCGTTTAGCTTCCTAGCCCAATTGGATCTATTTGCGTTCACTATTTTTGTCAAGATGGATTTGATCTCTCTGCGGGATACCTCCACTTGGTCACTTGTTTGACGATGATAAGGGCTAGCCACTTTATGCTTCACACTATACTTAGAAAGCAATGAACTGAATAGTTGGTTGCAAAACTAAGATCCCCCGTCACTGATGATAGCTCGAGGGGTCCAAACCTTGAGAAAAATTTTTCTTTAAGAAAGATTTCACACTCCTCCCCACATTATTGGGCAAACCCACTACCTCTACCTACTTAGACACATGGTCTATAGCCACAAGAATGTATCTATTCCTATAAGAGCTCACTAAATGGTCCCATGAAGTCGATTCCCCATACATCAAACATCTTAACTTCCAATATCAGTGTTAAAGGGAGTTCATGACGCCTTAAAATGCCACCAAAACACTGATTGGTCACAATTCTTGACAAGATCATGAGCATCATGATGGAGAGTGGGAAAATAAAATCTACATTATAATACTATTGCAACTGTCCTGACACTCCCATAATGGCCCCTGACAGGTGAAAGTGGCATGCTCTAAGGATAGGTATCATCTCTACTTCGGGGAAAAACCAGCGAATCATGCCATCATCATATATGCGGAAGAGGATAGTTAATCCCAATAGAATTTGCGGACATCATGTAGGAACTTTATCTTATGGTGAAAGCTCAGGCCTTCAAACATTATGTCACTAGCTAAAAAGTTGGCGAAGTCAGCAAACCAAGGTACTAAATCATGAAAAGCAGCCAAGATACATTCATTAGGAAAGGCATCATCTATATCATAGTCTCCAACCAGCCTACCATCTTTCTCTAATCGAGAAAGATGATCAGCCACCTGATTTTGACACCCTCGCCTATCCTTAACCTCGAGTTCATACTCTTGTAGCAACAACTCCCATTAGATAATTCTAGATTTTGTATCCTTCTTTTTCATGAGGTATTGAAGCGTTGCATAATCAGTTTGTACCACTACCTTAGTCCCCAATAGATACAATCAAAATTTCTCAAAAGCAAACACCACTACAAGTAATTCTTGCTCTGTAATAGTGTATTTGGATTAAGCTTCCTTCAAGGCCTTGCTAGCATAGTATATGAGATGGAAGACCTTGTCTTTCCTTTACCCAAACACTACCCCCAAGGAAACTCCACAAGTGTCGCACATTAACTCAAATGGTTTAGACCAATCTAGTGTAATAATAATGGGAGCTGAGATGAGATTTCCCTTCAAATTGAGGAATGCCTTCCTACAAGCATCATCAAAATGGAACTTGGCATCCTTCTCCAATAACCTGAACAATGGTGAGCCACTTTGGAAAAATCCTTAATAAACCATCAATAAAAGCCTGCATGACCCAAGAAGCTTCTTATGCCTTTCTGGTCATCGCAAGAGGTAGGTTGGAGATGGCTTCAGTCTTTGCCTTGTCCATGTCTATCCTTTTTTCTAAAATTTTGTGCCCCAATACAATGCCTCCTTCACCATGAAGTGGCAATTGAGGACTAAATTTGACACTTCACATTGTTTTAATGCACTGTTTAAGTGCATCAGACACTCCTCAAAAGTATTTCCAACAACTAAAAAGTCATCCATGAAGACCTTTATAGTATCCTCTACCATATCTTATAAGATGGACATCATACATCTTTGGAATGTGGCTAGGGCACTACAAATCCCAAATGGCATCCTCTTGAAGGTAAATGTGTTGTAGGAACATGTAAAAGTAGTTTTCTCTTGATCTTCTGGGGCAATAAAAATTTGGTTATACCCGGAGTATCCATCAAGGAAACAGTAGTACTCTCGCCCAGCCAGCCGATCCAACATTGTCTAGAATGGGAATGGGGAAATGGTCCTTTTTAGTACATGCATTCAACTGTTTTGGTAGTCCATGCACACTCTCCAAATGGTCACTGGCCTCGTAGCTATCATCTCATCCTTTTTATTTGGGAATATTGGGATTCCCCCCATTTTAGGCATACACTGTACCGAACTTACCCAAGTACTATAAGCTATTGGGTACACCACTCATGCATCTAGCCACTTGATAATTTCTTTCTATATTACTTCTTGCATGGGCAGATTCAATTGCCTTTGATACTCGATGGAGGGTTACAACCTTTTTCAAAGTTAATCTTATGAGTTCAAATGCCCGGAGGTATGCTAATTATGTCGGCAATAGTCCAACCAATTTCTCAAATATGCTTCTTCAAGACTGCTACTAGTGCCTCTACTTGATGTTCGTCTAGTTTAGCCAAAATGATCAGTGATAAGGTTTTATTTGAGCCAAGATATGCATAATTCAAATGAGCAGGTAATGGTTTATGTTCCAACACCAAAGTTTCAATAATTGATGGCTGCGACAACAAAGTTTGCCAATTTTTTAGATCAAGGTCAAGCTTCATTGATTGGTAAAGATAGGACCCAAGACGCATCACAGTATAGCATGTTTCTTCTAAACCTTCACTGGTCATCATAATTCAATAGAACTGCTTCTAATGACTATTTGAAGAATGTTTCCTCAATTTCTTGTCTTACTTCTTCCTCATCAACACTTTTCGAGCTTGGAGTGACATTTTCAATAAATGGCTCCTTTACCTTCACACTTACCCCTAGCTTCATTTGAGATGCCAAATGATTTATCCTTTCTTTGAGATGTCTAATAGAGAACTCATGGGCTTTCAAAGTTTTAGAAAGATCTAATAGTTCACTTTTCAACTCTCGTAGTTCCTAAGTGATACAACCTTTTCCAAGACCCTATCAAGCATAATTTTGATTTTTTCATGGGAAGACTCTTCTCTCTTTTGACTTCTTGATTCAACTATATACTCATGGTTCTAACCTTGACTTTCATCATGAGGATGCCAAAACCCTTGGTTTTCATCTTGGTACACCAGATAAAAACCCCTCACATACCTCACATACCTCAATGGTCACTATTTTCTTAAACCTCAGCCATACCTCACGAATAGGTTCTCCCGGGAGTTGAAAGAAGTTTGTGATCTCATCATGAAGTTGAAGTATCCGAGAGAGTGGAAAGAATCTATCAAGAAATGCTTCAGTCAACTCATTCCAAGACATGATGGATCCAGGAGGCAGCTCCTCAAACAATAGAGGTTCTTGCCCAATGGGAATTGAAGAAGATGAAGTAAATTATATTGTACTCTCTATCTCTCTAAAACTTCTCTCTACAATATTCAATATGACATAATTGATATAATCTATGAATGTACAATTAGGGTAAAAATCTGCAAATTCCTCGTGCACAGGTTTTCAAAATTGCTCTTGGAAGCTTCTCATGTAAATTTAAGCCAAAACTGGATGATTTTTCCCTTGTCAGTATTCGGGTCACTTACATGATGCCTATATTTCGCAGGTGCTTATCTATAGCTCGTAGGTGCTTCACAGGTTGAGATAATATTGCTTGGAACCATCTGCATTTTGTAGGTGCCAATCTGCACTTCGCAGTTCATCTTAGCTCATCCTCCAGTGCCATCTGCGTGGCACCTACATTTCGCAAATGCCAATATGCGATACACATGTCCTTTTTGACTCCAGCAGAGTGTTTTTAGTTCAATTCCTCCATTTCCCTTGTCTAAGTTAATTACCTACACAAATAAAGAGAAATGACATAAAACCTTCCTAATTTGTGTGGAAACAAAGTAATAGTTCATGCATAAAAAGCAAAATGAGTTGTCAATTTACCAACTCATCACCGTTCAATAGGCCAGACAACTATTGCTTCTCCACCACTAAAAGAGGGTCCTATGGGGAACCATACATCATATGTGCCACCCCCAGTACAACTGATGCAGATATGAGAGGAGTTAATTAGTTGCTTGCCTAGTTGGTTGTAGTATAGTTTCAACATCAAAGTATGCTATCACATGGCATGGGTTCTCATTAGGGCTCAGCTACATTGAGGATCAGAGACTTCCTCGGGATGAATCCACTGGTCTTTATAGGGTCCAAGCCAAAGGAGGATCCCTAAAACTTTATTAATGAGGTGAAAAGGATTTTATGGATCCTGCATACTGGTGAGACAAAGACAGTTGAATTTGCCTGATATCAGCTAAAAATATAGCTATTACTTGGTACGAGCCGTGTGTATCATCCTAAGGGGAGGAAGTAATCCCTGTAGTATGGGATGATTTTATGTATGCATTCATCATTATCTTCTTACTGATGGAGCTATGGAAGCCAAATATGAGGAATTTACATCCCTTAGATAAGGCTCTATTAGTGTGAAAGAGTATAGTCTTATATTCACACAGTTGTCAAGGTATGCTCCAGAGATGGTTTCTACTATGAGGGCAAGAATGCTCCATTATGTATATGGTTTGAGAATGCACTTGGGTGATGAATATAATACGACCTTGCTGAACAAGGAGATGGATATTTCTAGGTTAATGGCTTATGCCCAGCAGATGGAAGACTTGAAAAATAGGAATAGAGAAGAATGAGAAAGTAATTAAAACAAGAGGGCCAGGTCAGTTCACAATAATGAACAGAATACTAGCAAGAATTTCTTTAATGGGAGGTCATAAGATAGGTTACCATCTACCACAAACACACCACCTCCCAGATACAGGAATGATAGGCAAGGTCAGAATGGCCAAAGCCAAAGCTCTAGAGCACCAGGCTCTCAATCACAAGGAAATGTTGCACAGTGTAATTCACAACAACCTCCTTGTAACAGATGTGGTAAGAGGAACCCAAAAGAGTGTTGCATGGGAATGAATATATACTAGGGATACGGTTTTAAAGGTCATATTTAGAGAGATTGTCCACTAACCAAACGAGGCAATGGTCTTAATGCAGCTTCATACCAAAATGTAGCAACCTCTCAGACAGCCCCTCCGCGTGATTCTTATACCCCAGCAGATCAAAGGTAAAATAGAGGTAGAAGATAGAATTTCCTATATGCTTTATCTAGTCAATAGGACATAGAGGCATCACCATATGTTGCTACAAGTATATTAAATATTTTTACTTATGATGTTAATGGATCCTGGATCCTCATTGTCTTAGATGATCTCTTATGTTGCTAAGAAATTTGGATTAGAACCCGAACTATTACGTGAACCATTCTCTGTATCCACTCCAGTCATTGAGTCAGTTATTGCTAAACGAGTTTATAGAGGTTGTACGAATATCGTGGGTTGTAGAGCCTTTATGGATGATCTAGTTAAATTAGAGATGGTCGACTTTGATGTCATTATAGGATTGGATTGGTTGTCATCGTGTTACGCTAAACTTAGTTGTAGAACCAAAGTGATTACGTTTCATTTTTCTGATGAACCAGTCCTAGAATGGAAGAGACAAAGGGTAAATTTATTTTGTACCTTAGAGTGAAAAAGTTAATTTTCAAGGGATGCTTGTATCATCTAGTTCATGTAACAGACAACAATTTGGAAGCACAATCTCTTCAGTCTATGCCTATAGTTAGTGATCCAAAAGTATTTCTAGATGAGCTTTCAGGGATCCCTCTGGATAGGGAGATTGATTTTAGGATTGATATTTCTCCCAATGTGTCACACCCCGCCTTGGGGGGTATGACTGGCACCTGGTGCCCTATTAGGACCTGGGCTGCTAGACTACTGAGCCTAAGCACATATGGTGCCTGGCTGGCTCTAACTCAGATTCATGGAATCAACGGG
>JACEIK010001398.1:93558-194999 GCA_018107945.1 Datura stramonium
ATTGACACTAATTTGGAGCAATTCCACTTACCTTGGCTCGGTAGCACGACGATTCGCCGGCTGAATTTCACGAAACTAAACCCGTAGGAATGCTCCTTGCCGCTAAATACCTCGGTATCTGAGATTAATTCGAGTTTGGACCGCGTTTGACGGCGTATTCAGATGAAAATTATCAATAAACCTCGTTCTCCTCTGTTTCCCTGCGTGTTCTCTAGAAATTATGAAATGATTATGAAATAAACAGAAGTGGGAGGCCCTTTTATTCTTGGGACTTTTAAGTCGCATTCATGGAATCAACATGTTGAAGGACCTATGTGGGAAGCCGAAGTAGATATAATGGCTAGATACCCACATTTAGTCCCTTCCATCTCTATTTCAGTTTAAGGTATCAATTTCCTCCCTAAAACTCTATTCAATTACATGTTCAGTCCATGTGTCACCGTTTCTTTCATGTTAACGAATGTCTGTATGATTCGTGAATTCAGTTCAGTCATGTAGTTCAGTTCGGAGGTAGTCATTCTATTAGTTTTCAACTTTCATGATCATTATTTGAGTTTAATGATAGCAATTCTCTATTTTCTATATGTTTTCCAATATTCGAGGATGAATGTTACCAAGGGGGAGATATCGTAATGCCCTAGAAACCCTAAGATCACACTCGGGAGTTGAAACGAAGAAAACAGGATTTTCTGTACCAGATCACAGAACGAGTCATCCTATGTATTGTGGGACAGACCACAAGTCGTGGAGTGACTCTTGGGGAAGGGTCCGGACTTGGTTTAAAATTTGGAAAATTTAGTGACCACGAGTCCTGGTCAACACCACGAGTCGTCATACAAGTCGTGGCCAAGGGTTGACTGAAAGATGGGAAATTTGGATAGTGCACTTAACGGGTCCTCATCACGACTCGTATGGGACACCATGACACGTGGTGTCGCCCGTGGTGACCCCTGAAGAGGAATCTTGGTTCAACGACAACAGGAGACGTCATGAGTCATTAGGTCTCCTGATGACTCGTGAAGTTACTCATTAGCAGGCTGTATAATTTAAGGAAAATTTCCAGTGCACATCACGACATGGCACCACAAGTCATCCCTGACCTCACGAGGTGGAGTGCCTCGTGGGGATTGGCAGGATCTTTTTCCTGCGAATTTCCTAGGGTGTTTTACGTAATTTTCTAAATTCCTAGAATCTAAACTACATCGTTTTGGGTTTTAATCAGGGGATTTAGGGGGGTAACCGATGGTTTTACCTCATTCCTCGCATCTGCTCAAAAGTTAGAACATAGAATTCTCTTAGAAGGACCCAGAGCAGAAGCTAGGGAAATCGAATTCTCCTTAGATTTTTCAAGGGATTCTCTCGGGGTTTTCCATCACCAGGTATGTGGGAATTCAATAAGAGAATAGTTCTTCACTTGTGTCCCCAAAAAATCTTCTCTATCTTATCTATCAGTTCTAGTTCTAAACTGTGAATAAATTATATGTCAAGACTTCGGTTAAAGCATGTGGAATATTGTTTGTATTGATTGTTGTTATATTTCCATGACCTAGTTATCATGTTAATACTCATTCTTGTAAGGATGGTTTAGCCCTAGCCTTGAATACAGTAAACTATAATGTTGCCTACTGGACTAGTTTTTCCTTATGGCTTGATTCTACCAGTTTGGGTTTCCTATGTTGCTAGAATATGTTGAGATTTCAGTCAGATGCTTGTTAGCCTAGTCTCAGTCAATTGTTAGTATATTTGGTAAAATTCAGAAATGTCAGTTGATCAACTTGAGTATAGTTAATTCTTGAGGTGTCCGTGATGCCTCCTAGTTATCAGCTTAGACTCAGTATTAGATTTTACTAGTTCTTTAGGCGGTCATGACACTTTCAGATAAGTAGCTCTGACCAGCCTTAGGACCCCATCTTCATATTACAGTTTTTTCTTTAGACGGTTACGATGCTTCTAGATAAGCAGCACTGACTAGTATTAGAACACCAGTTATAGAATTCGGTCCAATAAGACTCTCAGGGTACTTCCAGATAGGTAATCTTAACTTAGTCTTGGGCCCCAGTTTCGGGCTATTATCTTAGTAGTTAGTTTAGGACTATCCAGTGGGAGTAGGACGTAGCATCAAGCGTACCGGGGTTCCAGCGCACCCAGGTTCCCAGAACTACGTTGTCACCGTAGGTTATATTTTATTGGCCTCATGGGCCCAGATCTGTGGTCACTCAGTTCATGCCTCTATATCCTGGCAAGGTATATTGGGTCCTACCGATGGGGTGTATACATCAGACTCCACGTCTAGCTCACGTGGTTATATGTTGGTTATAGACTCTCCTACTAGTTAGTTCAGTTCAGTCTTAGATTAGCTCAGTTAGAACAGTTCCAGACCACTCAGTTCAGATCAGTTCAACATAGTATTTCAAATTAGTATCTCAGATTTAGGGCATGTATTTGACCATTAGACAGGGTCATCTGACCATCTCAATATATCATAGTTTATTTAGTTTCAGCATTTCAGTTGGTCATTGCATGTCTTCCCAGTTCAGTTTATTTATTTCTTCATGTTATGGTTTCTCCTACTTAGTACATTCAAAGTAGTGACACATACCTCTTATGATGTATCATTTTATGATACAGCTGCAGGGCCTCAGTCTCAGCACCATTAGCAGATCTCTCTCAGAAGTTTTCAGCTGCATCGTTGGTGAGTCCTCATCTTTCAAGGACGAGGATTATTTCTTTCCAGTTATATTTATTTTGTTAGACTTAGAGTTAGCTGGGGGCTTGTCCCCACAACTCATCAAATAGATTACTTTCAGACACAAACATAGTTTCAGACTTTCATCTTTGTTTCAATTATTTTTAAACTTTATGATTTAGTTCTTTTTCATAAATGTTTTATATTATTACTTTAAAGCCTCCGCTATGTTTTTACTCAGAATGCCAGTGTAATGATAGACCATGGGTTGACTTGGGGTTACTTGTGACTCCAAGTTTCGTGTCCCATCCATAGTATAGACTCGGGGCATGACAGGTTCACTAGCCTTCCATACATTTAATGTACGGTTCACATCTTGCCTTTCGTACTTTGGTCCATAAACTTAGGTATTCCTACTTCAACCTGTAGTGGAAGGTACAATTCGTAGGTCTAACCTATGGTCCATATGTTACTTCTGTAACACTTGTGCAGTGATTTCTCTAAAACACTTCACTCCCATACTTGGAAAAAGGACTTCACTCACTATGATCACCCTACCAAACTCATTATGGCCAAGGAAAAAGGTCGGGAACTTCTTCTGAGGGTATGGGATATTACAATCTCCCCTTTTAGATCATTCATCCTCGAATGATGACTAAAGATACTAGTAGACACTGAATCCTAGAAAATTTTACCAGAGTTTCCTTTGTAACTTCCACTAAACCCAAATGTTTTATCACACAATAGTCAACTTGAAACAACACCATAAGCATCACAAGTAAGCTATAATTATCCGAGTTTACACCCTGGACGAGACACGATACTTGGAGTCACAAGTAACACCAAGTCAACCCATGGTCTATCAAAACACTGGCATTATGAGTAAATAAATATAGCGGAAACTTTAAAGTAAGAATACAAAACATTTATGAAAATAAAACTGAATCATAAAGTTTAAAAAAATAATTGAAACAAAGCTGAAGGTCTGAAACTATGCCTTTGTTTGAAAGCCAACTACAACTGATGAGTTGCTGGGACAGGTCCCCAGCTAACTCTAAATCTAAATAAAAGAAAAAAAGCTGAAAGAAATAATCTTCTTCCTTGAAAGATGAGGACTCACCAATGATGTAGCTGGAATCTTCTGAGAACGACTTGATATTGAGGCTGAGACTAAGATCCTACAGTTGTATCATAAAATGATACAACATAAAAGGTACACATCAGTACATTGAATGTACTGAGTAAGTGAGAGGAACCATACAAAAGGAATAAAATAACTGAACTAAAAAGTCATGCAATGACCAACTAAAAATGCTAGAACTGAATAACTGTAATAAATTGTGCTGGTCTAAAAGACCCTGTCTGATGGTCAAAGACATGCCCCAAATCTGAGATACTAACCCGCAATACTGTACTGAACTGATGTAAACTGACTAATTTGAGACTGAACTGAGCTGACTAGTGGGAAAGTCTATAACCGACATATAGCCACGTGAGCTAGACATGGAGTCCGATGTATACACCCATCAATAGGACCCAATATACCTTGCCAGTGTATAAATGCATGAACTGAGTGATCACAGGTCTGGGGCCATGAGGCCAATAAAAATATATCCTACGGTAGAAACATAGTTCTGGGAACCTAGGTGCGTTGGAACCCCGATCCACTTGATGCTAAATCCTACTCCCACTGGATAGTCCTGGACTGACTACTAAGCTGATAGCTCTAAATTGGGGCCCAAGACTAAATGAAGAATACCTATCTAGAAGCATCCTGAGAGTCTTATCGGATCATATTTTGTAACTAGGTTCTAAGTCTGGTCAGAGCTGCATATTTGGAAGCGTCGTAACCGTCTAAAGAACAAACTATAATCTGACGATGGGGTCCTAAGGTTGGTGAGAGTTGCTTATCTGAAAGTGTCATTATCACCTAAAGAACCACTAAAATTTGATATTGAGTCTAATTCTAATAATTGGGAGGCACTACTGACACCTCAAGAATTTTTGTAGTCAAACTGATCAGCTGACATTTCTGAGTAGTACTGAGTATTAACATTCTAACTAAACTAAAATGAAATACATCTGGCCGAGATTTCAATACATACTAACAATATGGGAATCCATAGCACTGATAGAGTCAAGCCATTTCAATAATTAATCACTTATGCAAGACTCTAGTTTTTCTGCATTCAAGAGCTAGGGATAGATTTCACTTTACAGGGACAAGCATCAATATAGTCACAAACTTGTGGAAAAATATCTACATATTAATATAAATAATATTCCACATGAATTAAACAAAGTCTAACAGATAATTTCTTCACATTCAAAAGTTTGAGGGCTAGAACTGATAGAGAAGATAAAGAAGAATTTTGGGGACACAAGGGAAGAACTATTCCCTTGTTGAATTCCCATATACCTGGCTAAGAATTTTTGGAGAAGATCCTTGAGAAAATCCTGAGAAGACAATCATCTGCCCTAGCTTCTATTCTAAACTTCCTGACTATTCTACTCTTAGACTTTGAGGGAAAAAGTGAAATGAAGGGGAAATGGTCCTTCTACCCCTTTAAATCTTTCCTAAATGATACCAAAATGATGGGGTTTATGCATTAAAAAGGTGGTAAATTACCAACATAACCCTGGAAGAAAGAATTGAAAACTGGCCGACACAGACCAACGGGCCTCAAAAAGGGTCGTTAGAACTGAAAACTGGCCGACACGAACCAACGGGCCTCAAAATGGGTCATTGGTAGAAACCACGACCCATTGGAACCCACTGTTGGTCCTAGGTCCAAAAACCATGCCCGCTAGAAAGGGACCACGAGAGAATACCATGACTCGTTGGAACAATAAACGAGTCGTTGGTACCTCTTGTTATTACAGGTAGGGAAACTAGGCCCTAAGACAACGGTCAACAAAAAGACTCATGGTCTATACTATTAGGGCCTGGGACAGGACGACGGGTGGTAGCAATGACTCATTTATAGGAACCATGAGCCATTAGTTCCTCTCGTTGCCTCAGGGAAGAGTCCAATAGGCTTTTGAACTGTGGATCCAATAGATGACAGGATGGCTCGTTGTTTCCACCAACGGGTCATCCTATGCCTCATTGTTTCCCCCAAAAGAAATCTTCTATGCTGACAATGACTCAGAAAACGGCCCCGTTGGATCTTACCATGACCCGTTGTCTGGGTCGTTCTACAATAAAATTTCTGGTTTCCCCTAGTTCTTCTTGAAAGGTCTGAGCCTGGTCCAGGAAAGTTTTTGGGTGTTACAGTATCTCCCCCTTGGGATCATTCCTCCTCTAATGAAGACTAAAATTGTAGGAAAGCTAGGAAAAGAGCTGCGATTTCTATACTGAGACTATAAGCTGGTTTCTGAAGGAGTAACTGACTCCAAACTGACTTAACCGTACTAACCGAGCTGATGCAACTAGATTGCACATAGAAAATCTAAACACAGCTGATGAGTATGGAACTGAACAGAGTACTGAGGAGGAATTTAGTACTTGATGTCGGAATTGAATTGAAAGGGAATAAGTGTTGGTATCTAGCCATCATATCTGCTTCGGCTTCCCAGGTAGCTCCTTCTACATGCTGATTTCTCCACAAGACTTTGGCTGAAGCTACTTCTTTGTTCCTTAGCTTACGAAATTGATGATCAAGGATTTGAATTGGGACCTCTTCGTAAGAGAGACTATCTTTCACTCCCACATGCACTTCTTCAATAGTGACACATGGAATACTAGGTGCACAGAAGCCAATTCTGAAGGTAATTCCAGCTTATAGGCTACCTTGCCAATTCCCTTCAGAATTTTGTAGGGTCCCACATACCTCGGATTGAGTTTTTTTTCTTCCCAAATCTTATCACCCTTTTCATGGGTGAAAGTTTTCAGATAAACCCAATCATCCACTGCAAACTCCAATTCTCTTCTCCTCATATCAGCATAAGATTTTTACCGGCTCTGAGGCTATTTTCAATCTCTCTCAGATGAGTTGTACTTTCTGCATAGATTCATGGACTGATTCTGGACCGATTAGAGTAGCTTCACCAACCTCAAACCACCCGATAAGAGATCTGCACCTCCTACCATACAATGCCTCAAATGGGGCTATATGGATACTGGAGTGGTAGTTGTTTTTGTACGCAAACTTGATGAGAGGCAAGTGATCATCCCAACTGCCCTTGAAATCGATCATGCACGCCCTCAACATATCTTCTAGGGCCTGAATACTCTGTTCTGCTTGTCCATCTGTCTGCATGTGAAAAGTTGTGTTAAGCTTGACCTGGGTACCCATTCCCTTCTGAAAGGACTTCTAGAAGTGAGAGGTGAACTAGGTACCTCTTTCTGAGATAATGGACAAGGGCACCCCATGAAGTCTGACTAACTACCGGATATAAAGCCTAGCATAGTCCTCAGCTAATCTATAGTTTTAACTAGGAGGAAGTGTGTTGACTTAGTCTTCCGGTCTACTATCACCCAGATTGAATCATGCTGCCCACGAGTTTGAGGTAGACCCGTAATAAAATCCGTATTTACTTCTTACCACTTCTATGTGGGTATTATAATATTCTGAGTCATACCTCCCGGTCGCTGATGTTCTACTTTGACTTGCTGGCAGTTCGGGCACTTAGCTACAAATTCAGCAATGTCTCTCTTCATACCGTTTCACCAGTAAATATCCCATAAATCACGATTAATCTTAGTAGCATCAGGGTGGATGGAACATCTCAAACTGTGTGCTTCATCCAATATATGATGTCTCACCCACATCCGATACGCACAATCTACCTTGGTAACGGAGTACATTGTCTCCCCTTTGGGAGAAAGCCTCCACTTCTTTTCTGCGAACCGCCTCCTTCAATTTAAGTAGTACGGGATCTTCATCCTGCCTTGACTTAACTTCAACTACCAATGAGGAAACTGATCCACTCTACACAACTATTCCACCCTCAGCTGTATCAACCAACTGTACTCCCAACCGAGCTAATCTGTGGATATCCTTTGCCAGCTTTTTCTTGCCTTCCTCAACATGAGCCACGCTCCCCATAGACACTCTACTTAGGGCATCAGCCACCACATTGGCTTTTCCCGAGTGATACAGCTCGCTCATTTCATAGTCCTTCAGTATCTCCAACCACCTTCTCTGACAAAGATTTAGGTCTTTCTAACTAAACACATATTGAAGGCTCTTGTGATCGGTGAAAACATCCACGTGAGCCCCGTACAGGTAGTGTCTCCATATTTTGAATGCAAACACCACCGCTGCCAACTCCATGTCATGAGTCGGATAATTCTTTTCATGAACCTTGAGCTTTCTAGAGGCGTAGGGTATCACATCGCCCCGCTGCATTAGAACGCAAACGAGTCCAACTCTGGAAGCTCGCAATACGCTACAAACCCATCTGATCCTTTTGGCAGGGTCAACACTTGAGTGATAGTGAGTCGAGTTTTTAACTCCTGGAAAATCTTCTCACACACATTGGACATAGAAATTTCATCTTCTTCTGAGTCAACCTAGTTAGAGGGGATGCTATAGAGGAAAAACCTTTCACAAAATGTTGGTAATAACCGGCTAGACCCAAGAAACTTATAATTTCGGTTGGGGAGGTAGGTCTGGGCTAGTATTTCACTACTGCTATCTTTTGAGGATCTACCTAAATACCCTCACTCGAGATTACATGACCCAGAAAAGTCACGGACTTCAACCAGAATTTGTATTTGCTGAACTTGGCGAACAACTAGCAGTCTCTAAGTGTCTGAAGCACTATCCTCGGGTGGTTAGCATGCTCTTCCTCATTTCTGTAGTATACCAGAATGTCGTCAATAAATACAATGATGAACATATCCAGATACTACTTGAAGACTCCATTCATCAGGTCCATAAAAGCTGCGGGAGCATTTGTGAGTCCAAAGGACATAACCACGAAGTCGTAGTGACCATACTGAGTCCTGAAAGTTGTTTTTGGTATGTCACACTCTATGACTATTAGATGATGATGCCCCAATCAGAGATTGATTTTGGAGAAATAATTGGCTCCTTGAAGCTGATCGAACAAGTCGTCAATCCTAGGTAGGGATACCTATTCTTGACCGTGACCTTGTTTAACTGATGATAATGATGCACATTCTGAGGGTACTGTCTTTCTTCTGCACAAACAACACTGGAGCAGCCTAGGGAGAGATGCTGGGTCTGATAAAACTTTTATCAAGAAGGTCTTTTAGCTGCTCCTTCAACTCCTTAAGCTCAGCTAGAGCCATTTTGTAAGGAGGGATGGAGATGTACTGAGTATCTAGAATAAGGTCTATACCGAAGTCTATTTCCCACTCAGGAGGGACACTGGGAAGATCTTCGAGAAACACATCAGGGAACTCACTGACAATTGGGACTGACTGGATAGTTGGGGTCTTAGAGCTGGAATCTTTGACCCGAACTAGATAATAAATGCACTCTTTGGAAATAAGCTTTCTGGACTTAAGATAGGAAATAAACCGACCTTAGGCACTGAACTACTGTTCGTCCACTCTAAAGCTGGCTCATTAAGGAATCGAAACCTAACGACCCTCATTCTGCAGTCGACTGAGGCATAACCGAAGTGTAACTAATCCATACAAAGAATAAGGTCAAAGTCAACCATTTCTATCTCTGCCAGATCAGCTGGAATAACTTTATTCAAGATTGACACTTGGAAATTTCTATACACCCGGCTGGCTCTAATTGACTCGCCAACTAGGGTGGAGATTAAAAAGGGTTCTGAGAGAGCATACATGTCTAGATGAAAAATGCGTAACATACCTGTGACCACGTCAGGTGATCTCTCTTGATCCTGACAAGAAGATAAAGCATAAAAATGGTTTTGGCGTTCTGTCATCCGTACCTGAGGTGTTGGCCTGCTGTGCTGGTCGACCTGCTAGAGCTGCTGAAGCAGTGGATTGTGATCTTCCCCATCCTACTGACAGGCATTATATGAGTCGATGAACAAGTTTTCCACAACCAAAAAATCCCTCTCGACCCTGAAGACACTTCCCTGGATGGTTATTGCCACACTTAGGGCAAGCTGGGTTGCTGTAGCAGTTGCTGGTGCCATGACTCTGGGATTGTGAGCCAGATGCTACACCCCTCCGATCCTTGCGGGATCGGAAAGTCGGGGCATTGGATGAAGTGGGTGCTGGAGCCCTCTACTGCTGCTGCTGCTGTGGTCGGCTATTACCGCCAGATCTCTGATGGCCATTATCTGACTAGCTAGTTCTTGCCTATTTGTTCTCCCACTCCAAATCTTTTAATTTTTCTGCCTCAATTTTCTGGGCATGAACTATGAGGATAGAGAGATCGATGTCCTTGATAAGTAATGTATTCCTACACTCCTTGAGGACCAAGTTCGACACTCCATTCACAAATGTTAACATACGAGCCTTTGGCTCGGCTACTATATCTGGGGCATATTTGGACAACCAGGTGAACTCCAGTGCATATTCTTCTACTATCCTGTTTCCCTACTTCAGGTTCATGAATTCTGCCACCTCAGCCTCCCTGAGCTCCCAGGGAAAAAATCTATCTAGGAAGGCATTAATAAATTCCCATTCCACCGGTCCTGCTCCCGCTGGTCTCCCCTCCTTCCATTGTTCATACCAGATCTGGGCTACCCCTTTCAGCTGGTAGGTAGCCAAGTTGACACTCTCCAAGGAACTAACACCCATGATTTGGGTGGTCTTTATAATCTCATCCACAAACTCCTGTGGTTCCTCTCCCACCTTAGAACCATGGAAAACCTGAGGGTTCATCCTAGTAAATCCCCGAACTCAGGCATTTGCTTCAGACCCGTTGTTGTTGATCGGAATAACCTATTGGTTCACCTGATTGGTAACTATCTGTGTGAGCAGCTGGATAGCCATCCTGAACTTTGCGCAGGACACTAGATCATCCTGAGAGGCTGTTGGAGCTAGTGGGGAAGGTCGGTGGGCGTTACCGACCCTTCTTCTGTTACCACGTCGCGGAGGCATAATCCATTGAAACGTAACAGAGTACGAGTTAGGAGAAAGATTCTGGAATTGAATTTCAATGCACGATAAAGAGTATGAGCAAAAAGGAGTTTTCCTCTAACATCTTGTAGCCTCCCCTTCATAAGTGTGGCGCGCTTCACACCCATGAAAAGGACTCTACTCGATGTGGATTTCAGACATCCGAGGATACCCTAAACCTAGTGCTCTGATACCAAGTTTGTCATGACCTTAGTCTACATCCTGGACGGGACATGGTACATGGAGTCACAAGTAACCCCAAGTCAACCCATAGTCTATCACAACACTGGAATTCTTAGTTAATAAATATAGCGTAAGCTTTAAGGTAAGAATACAAAACATTTATGAAAATAACGCTAAATCATAAAGCTTAAAAAAACAATTGAAACAAAGCTGAAGGTCTGAAACTATGTCTGTTTCTGAAAGCCAACTACAATTGAAGAGTTGTTGGGACAGGTCCCCAGCTAACTCTAACTCTAAATAAAAGAAAATTAACTGAAAGAAATAATCTCCGTCCTCGAAAGATGAGGACTCACAAATGATGTAGCTGGAATCTTCTGAGAACAACCTACTATCGAGGCTGAGACTGAGATCCTGCAGCTGTATCATAAAATGATACTACATAAAAGGTATGCGTCAGTACGTTGAATGTACTGAGTAAGTGAGAGGAACCATACATAAGGAATAAAATAACTGAACTTAAAAGACATGCAATGACCAACTGAAAATGATGGAATTGAATAATTGTAATAAACTAAGTTGGTCTAAAAGACCTTGTCTGATGCTCAAGGACATGCCCTAACTCTGAGATACTAATCTGAAATACTGTACTGAACTGACTAATCTGAGATTGAACTGAGCTGACTAGTGGGAGAGTCTATAACCGACATATAACCACATGAGCTAGACGTTGAGCCCGATGTATACACCCCATCGTTAGGACTCAATATAACTTGCCAAGGTATAAAGGAATGAACTGAGTGATCACAGGTCTAGGTCCATGAGGCAAATAAAAACATATCCTATGGTGGCAACGTAGTTCTTGGAACCTGGGTGCGCTGGAACCCCGATCTGCTCGGTGCTAAGTCCTACTCCCATTGGATAGTCCTAGACTGACTACTAAGCTGATAGCTCAAAACTGGGGCCCAAGACTAAGTCAGAAATACCTATCTGGAAGCACCCTGAGAGTCTTATCTGACCGGATTCGGTAACTGGGTTCTAAGAATGGTCATAACTACTTATTTGTAGTGTCGTAATCGTCTAAAGAATAAACTGTAATCTGAAGTTGGGGTCCTAAGGATTGTTAGAGTTGATTATCTGAATGTTTCATGACCGCCTAAAGAAACTAAAATCTGATACTGGGTCTAATTTTGATAACTGGGAGGCACTACTGACACCTCGAGAATTTTTGTAGTTAAACTGATTAGTTGACATTTCTGAGTAGTACTGAGTATTCTAACATTTTGACTAAACTAAACTGACATACATCTGACTAATATTTCAATACATACTAACAATATGGGAATTTCCAACACTGATGGAATCAAGCCATTTCAATAATTAATCACTTATGCAAGACTCTAGTTTTTCTGCATTCAAGATCTAGGGCTAGATTTCACTTTATAGGGACAAGCATCAATATAGTCAGAAACTAGTAAAAAATATCTACAATTAACATAAATAATATTCCACATGAATTAAATGAAGTCTGACAGTTAATTTCTTCACATTCGAAAGTTTCAGGCTAGAACTAATAGAGAAGATAAAGAAGAATTTTGGGGACACAAGGGAAGAACTATTCCATTATTGAATTCCCACATACCTGGCTAAGAATTTCTATAGAAGATCCCTGAGGAAATCCTGAGAAGATAATCGTCTGCCCTAGCTTATGTTCTGAACTTCCTGACTGTTCTACGCTTAGACTTTGAGGGAAAGAGTGAAATAAAGGGGAAAAGGTCATTCTACCCCTTTAAATCCCTCCTAAATGCCCAAAATGATGGGTTTTACGCATTAAAAATGTGGGAAATTACCAACATAACCCTGGAAGAAAGAATTGAAAACTGGCCGACATGGACTAACGGGCCTCAGAACGGGTCGCTGGTCGAAACCATGACCCCTTGGAACCCACTGTTGGTCCTGGGTCTAAAAATCATGCTCACTAGAAGTGGACCACGGGAGCATACCATGACTCATTGGAACAACAGATGGGTCATTGGTACCTCTCGTTATTACAGGTAGGGAAACTGGGTCCTAAGACAACGGTCAACACAATGACTCATTGGTAGAACAAACGGGTCGTTAAATCGACTCGTGGTCTACATTGTTAGGGCCTAGGACTAGGTGATGGGTGGTAGCAATGGCTCATTGGTAGGAACCACGAGCTGTTAGTTCCTGTCATTGCCTCAGGGAAGAGTGCGATAGGCTTCTGAACTTTGGATCCAACGGATGAAAGGATGGCTCGTTGTTTCCACCAAATGGTCATCCTATGCCTCATTTTTCCCCCAAAGGAAATCTGCTATACTGACAACGACTCAAAAAATGACCCGTTGGAGCTTACCACGACCCATTGTTTGGGTTGTTCTGCAATAAAATTTATGGTTTCCCCTGGTTCTTCTTTCAAGGTCTGAGTCTGGTCTAGAAAAGTTTTGGGGTGTTACATATGCTCCATCAAAACACATAAATACACAACATAAGTAAATCATACTATGTCCTTACTGGCTACAAACCTACTGAAAAAGGGTATCCCAATCATCATACATTACTCACTAGTTCTTCCTCAATCCCCTGTATCTTCTCTATACTAATGGAACAATATCGTTGTTTGGCACTAAATCACAAGGAAAGGATTCATGAGATCTTGAGAGTAAGCGATTAGAGGCATGAGTTATGAAAGTAATAAAAATATAGAGGAAGCTAAGTATTCACAGAGTACAGTGAGATTTTATCTAATCATGGAATATGGCTCTATTAAATAAGGCTAAAGATCCATACCTGGGGCATCATTCTCCTGCTCAAGGAATAATTGTGGATATTTGGTTTTCATCTCATCTTCGGCTTCCTATGTAGCCTCTTCAACTTTCTAACTCCTCTACAATACACACACTGAAGCAATCTCTTTAGTCCTCAACTTGTGGACTTGGCGATCAAGGATTACCACTATGACTTCTTCATAAGTTAGGTCCCCTTGGGTACCAATGTCCTCAACTAGCACAACTAGTGATACATCTCCCAAGCACTTTCTTAATATGAGAATGTGGAATACCGGATGCAATGATGCTAACTTTATAGGTCATTCTAGCATATATTCCACTAAACCAACTCTCTATATGATTTTGTAAGGACCGATATACCTAGGGCTGAGCTTTTTTTCTTTCTGAATCATATGACGCCCTTCATAGGCGAAACCTTAAAAAATACTCAATCATTAATGGCAAACTCTAGGTCTCCATGCCACATGTCTATATATGATACTTAGTGGCTCTGAGCAGTTTTTAACTGCTCTTAGATCAACTTAACCTTTTCTATAGCTTGGTGGACTAAGTCAGGTCCTAGCAACTCTACTTCCCCAACTTGAAACCAACCAGTAGGTGATCTACACCTTCTTCTATACAAAGACTCATAAGTATGGTGCACTTCACACCCATGAAAAAAGACTCTACTTAATGCGGCTTTCAAACACTCTAGAACACACCTAAACCTGATGCTCTGATACAAAGTTTGCCATGTCCCGAGAGTAGAACTCGGACACGATACGAAATCTAGAACTACGAATAGCGCCAAGCTAACCCATGGTACATGCATGACATAGGCATAAGCATAAAACTAAGTGGAAACAATCATAAGATATGACATAAGTGGAAGTTTAAGATGTCATAAATGTAAACGGTTTCTACAAGTCAAATAGTTGAGTATCTATACATCATGTATGAAAGCCTATATTTATAAGATGAGCGGATGGGACAACACCCCCAACTAGCTCCACTAAGTCTAAAAACTTAAATGAAATAAAAAGGACCTTCATGAAAATTGATGCCCTCAGATGATGAGAACTCACCAAAACTACACTAAAGCTGGAGAAAGATAAAATATAGCGGCGAGGTTGAGACTGGTCACCTGAACCTATACCATGAGACAATATTGTAACACCTCGAGCTTCAAAATGACATCTTGAAGGAAAAAGAACTAAAGTTGCAGGTCTAGTGTAGAGGTTGACGGAGGAGATGACGGCCCTTCACTCTGTCGTAGTGGCTCTGACGGTAGGATGAAGATCGTCAGAGTGGTGACAGACCATCATGGGCATCATTGAATCTTGGCGATGAGGATGACGTCCTGTTAAGTAGGCGATGGAGCGTCGTGTGTGTCGTCGAGGAGAAACCTCATGTCCCTGTGGGTGGCGATTGGATTAACGAACCTTCGTCATAGTGATGGCTCGCCAAACAAACTATATCTTAGGATAGTAGAAATCCCTTCTCTGGATAAGGCAGACAACACGAATGACAGACCGTCGGGAGTGTGATGACCCATTGGCGTGCCCAGTCTTGGAAATTCTGCCTGATTCTCAAGGGGAAATTTTGTAATCTCCTATGCTTTTAACTCATATGCTATATTTTTTTGGGATACCTAATGGGTGTTTTAGAGAGTTTAACCTAGACTAAAATCATTATGCTCTCATTCCTATTTTGAATTCAAAATTTCCTCTTCCAAGGATCATCGAGGGTTCTATATCAATTTAAGTTTCATCTTCTCAAATTTCTCTTTGGGTCTCAAGCTAAAGCTAGAATTTAGTCAACCCGGGTATGTGGGATTATCAATGAGGGGTTATTTCACCCTCATGCCCCTCCTTCAAGAAAATTCATGATCACCCATTCCCCAAGTCCCATTTTCGAAATTCTAGGAATTTTTGTCGGGTTATGAAAGTTCTTCCATGATTCTCTTATGGGTATAGCTGAATCAAAATTAATTTATGTTTCCATTATTGGGATTTTATAATCCCTACAAGTTCTCATGAAAATTATGGTCTCTTATGTTATAAGTATGATTTTGAACTCTTAGGGATAAAATCCTCGTTATGAGTTTTATGATCTTTTGATTGAAATTCTCTCAAGCCCTAATTTATGTTTTATGATTTATAATGAATGAATTTATATTAGAACTCTTCATGAATTTACGAGTCTTCAAGTATGAAAACTTTCTTAATTATGTATGATTTTCATGATTATCAGGATTATGATTATTGTCGGCTCATGGGACCTTATTTCATGGCTAGTTCACGTATTACAAGAATGTTCATGATTATTATGATTTAAACTAGCTCATGAACTTCACGTATGATTTAATGATATTCATTATGAGTCATGTGCATGTTTTTTGGAGTAGTATATAGCATTGAGTAGGACGGGGGTTTAGGCAAACCTCGAGTCTTAGAACTACGTGCCAACTGATAACGTTCAAACTCAAAATCCTGTAGAAGTATGACGCAGACAACGTCAATAAAGAACCCAAAAAAATGTTGGGGTCAATCCCACATGGAATTTGGTCAAGATATAGAATAATTCTAGTATATAAACTTTTAAGTGTGTTATCTCCAAAAACAGGGTTTCTAAAAGCAATTATATGACAATATTGAGAATTGATTATTCTTTATGAAGATTATGCAATTAACTAGGGTAAGTGTTCCCCATGGGTTCATAACTACTTCGGGTTTTACACTTGTGAACTATCCCAATGCTTACTTGTAGAACTTGATAACTAGGGTTCATCTAAATGACTAGTTCATCCCATTGGATGACTATACTCAATCACCGGGTTAGGTCTTATGAGCAATTTCATTTCAAAATTTATCTCAAATTAACTATCCTACAACCGCAGCTCAAGTCATACAATAACCCATAAAGATCAAGGGTTTGTTGTAATTCTCTTTTTCTAATCTCTACTTCTCTAGGTTCAACCGAGTATAGAATTCGGGTATTTCCTAATGTTGCACTCCATTTGAAACATTAAGGATGAAGAGAATATGATACATGTGTTTAGCATTGATTTAGAATCACTTCGTGCAACCCTAGTTTGTTAATTCACCATGGTTCCCACAATCCTAGTTATGGAGGTTTTAGCCTCTCATGATTATAAGATAATTATAAGAATTCATATACACACACATAATTTAATACTTATAAAGATGACTGAAAGAAAACCCACTTGATTATTGCAAGAATTTATGAAGAATGATTCAAGAACAATGAAGAAATCAAAGCAAGAAAACCTCCAAGACTTGAATAGAAAGTTAACAATTTTTCCTCAATGTATTTCGTGTGATAAAACTTCTCCTAACTGAAAATAACCTAAAACTTATTTCTACAAATATTTAGAGCCTTTTTCTAAGTAAATTGAGAAAACTGCTAAACTGTCGCTGATTTCACCTACGACCCGTAACAAGATTATATGAGTTGTACCTTGACTCATACGTTAGCTGGCATCTGCTGAATCTAGGTAAGTGTTGGGAATTGGTATGATTCATACCATGAACCTATGAGTCATACAATCAGTCGTGGTTTGATACTGAGAAGCCTGGAAATCTTTTGCATTTTTTCATGAATAGCTTGGTATGACTCATACCTTCGTTATATGACCTGTGACTCCTTCTCGTACCTTGAGACATGCTAGTCTTCACTTCTTCTGAACTTTTCCATGGATCCTTGGTACGGGTCTTAAGTAGATCTCATGATTTGTGGTTGATACCCGTACCAAGAGACTTGGCCTGTGCAAATCTTCTGAAGTGTTCTACGACTGCTATGGAACAGCTCGTACCAGGAAAGTACGACTCATACCATAAGCTATAAGTTTCCTTTGCCTCAACACTTTGGCCTGGACCATTTTACGACTCTCAGTACCGCTCGTACCAGGATGGTACGGCTCATATTGAGGTTCGTACTTAGCCACCTTTTTTTCAATTTTCTCCATCTTTTGCATAATTCAACTCCAACATCTATTTTCCCTGAAAACAAAGTAAAAGTGCCTCATATCCATATAAGCACACCTAAGTCCATGCTTATTTCCTCAATTTTAAGCGTCGAAAGTGCTGTAATCCACAACACATCAATACCCTCAATTTAAGACCTTTTTATGTCCTCAGGCAAAGAAAACAAAACTAAAAATGATGCTTAACTAGAAAGCTAACTCAGAATACCTACAGCCCACACAATAAAATTTGTACTCTAAACCATTACAGCTATTGACCCCTTTTCCCATTCAAACTAAGTCAGCTATGCCCACATATAACCACAACCAATGGAATATAGGGATCAAGATATGACATCCAATTATTAGCAAAGAATTGAGCTATGACCAATTCTATTCACACAAACAATTGGTAAAATACAACGCAAACTAAGTACCCTCGCAACAAATCAAGTCCCCAACACTCAAAGATATATCAAATTATGAAACTTGGGACTAGACAAATGAGACTCTCACTCTCACAAAGGAGTTCTAAATACTGCACATTGAATACCATAGGCTTGCCTTTATGTTCTATACTTTGGCTCTTTGGACAGTTAAGCTAGGATCACTATAGGACTTTGTTCGCCTTGTAATGTGGGCTTCGGGCTGGGTATGGTAGATATGGAATTTAGTGACTAAACCCTCCTTGGAACTATATACTCATGGCTTCATTTTTCACTTTTTACGCCATTTTTTAATTTTTCAACTTTTCCTCCCTTTTCTCCATTTAGATGCAATATGTGGGTATGGCGTGTTCTTCCTCATCTTTTTCATTTCTTTTTCTCTTTTGTTTTCTTTTCTTTTTCATTTTTATTTCTCAACTCTTTTTATTTCTTTTCTTTTCACACCACACCTTGCCCTTCTTTAACTCTTTTTCCTTTTTTTCTTTTCCACCTCCCCACAATCTAAGCACCCCTACTATAGCCACCCTTAACATAGACATTTTTCCTGAGTTAAGGTTCACAATGTCCAAGGAATGACCAGGGTCAAAACAGGTTCATTATAAATAATGGGAAAGGTGAAGGGTTAATAAAAGAAAAATGGTCAATATTAGGCTCAAAATTAGGAACAAGGGCTTCATTTTTATTTGGTTGGATAATTTAAGCTAAAGTGGCTAAAATAAAAACTGGCCTATGATCATTTCCTAACCAACTATCCTAAAATCTATGTAAAGACTAACCAGGCAAGTTCTAGATCCTCAACGCAGTATTGAACTAAGTATGAATCCTCACTCACTCATGGTACAGGTCTGCATTAGATCTACCTATCCAGTTCATGCAAGACTAAGCTACAACTACACATGCTAATAATATAAATTCCATAAAAAGATCTACAGAAGTCATGCAATTGCAATTAACTACACAACTAACATAAAAAATTTTAAACACGGCCAATTCTTTTCAAAAACATCAAAATAGTGCATTTATTAGTTGTAAAGTAATCCTAAGCTACTTCTAATTAGAAGAATAACAAAAACAACTTATGTTCGATGAAAAATAAACACGATAAGAAAAATGCTCGGACGAACAAGATACCCAACACTAAAAACTACNCCCCCATGAAAAACACACTTCATCCCTGAAGCATAAACTGTATGAACAAGGGAAAGGGACATACCTATGGCCACTCAGACTTCACCTTCCAAGGGTTTCCTCCTAGGTGATGAGTTGGTAAGTTACCAACTCATTAGGCTCTTAAGCATGAACTTTAGTCTAGTTTTCAAGTTGTTTTAGATGGATTTTATGCCCTTTTTTGCTTTTTTGAGTGCAGATATCTAATTTGGTGAAAAGAGCAAGAATGGGAGCAAAAATAAGGGAATCAGGTGAAAACCGATGCTTCACCGAAAGAGATCGGCAAAACGCCAGCCAAATACCGGCCAAGAGCTGGTGAACACTGCCTCTAGGAATGGTAGCAACCGGCAAACGCAGACTTCAATCGATGCCTCGCTGGTATTTCCGCCAATTGACCCCAAAATTTTTGGATCGAAGAGAAAAGAATCGGCGGCACGCGGGTAGATACCAGTGAAATGCTGGAGGAATCGCCTATGGCCACTGGAATTCACTGGAGGCAAAACAAATTAGAGCCGGTAGTTTGCAAAATGTAACCGATGAACTGCCGGTACTCCTACCGGTGCCAGAACGCTGATTAGGAGCAAAATTATCCAACATGGAAAAAGAGATAGATGGATACCATACTTTTGAATATATTTTGTGGAGAAGTACTATGTACTGACGAGACCTCAAGTTTTATCTTTAGAACATTCTCTTGGCAGAAAAGAAAGTAAGAACTTGATTGGTGGAATTTGAAAAGAATTATTTTCATTTTCTTCTTCTTCTTCATAGCAAGGTACTGCCATTGTTGAATATTTCTTGTTGAATTTGATTTTTCTACTCCTATTATTGAATTCAATGAGTTTATTGTTAAATATGCTTTTGAATTTCTTAACTATGAGTAGTTAAATCATTAACTAGATGTGTGTGATGATGAATGCTTTATTAGAGTGAGTATTGCTAGAGTCATCTCAATATTGTTTAATAAAGTGTAAATCTTTTAGATTCTCTCCAATCTATAATGAAAGATCCATTGATATTGATGTGAGTCTAATTGTTCTTACTTGATTGTTGCTTGCAAAAGAAAAATTGAGTATTGGGAGAGAATATTGTGGTGGGTATGGATGAGAGATTGTGAAATTGAGATGGAAATAGCCAAAATTACATTCTCACTCCTAATTAATATCTAATACTAGAAATTAATGCAGCTATTAATCCAAATCGAATCGGGTTGAGTTAATGGTGTCTAGAGGTTTGAAAGAACACTAGAAAGTATGAGGCTGAAAAGCATTAAATGCCCACTTCATGAGATTATTTACACAAATTGAACTTATGAGATGACCTAGCATGACTCTATTTAGTTAGCATATTATCTACACCACACCTCTAGTTTTTCTCATTCTTGTCAACAACCATGGTAATTTTGCTATCGTAGTCAGCCAAATTAAAAGTTATATTCTATTGTAAATTTCAATCTCCCCCAACATGTTTATTTCCATGTTATTCCCAAGTGGTGCAAGCTAAATTCAATTTCTCAAATGATCCTCGTGCGTATCATTCACCAGTCCTTGTGTGATTCCATCCCGACACTCGTCGAGATATTTATTTTGATACAACCACCATTTATGCTTTTTGTATGAAGAGTATATTTTAGGCATTATCGAAAATAGCGTTGTTGTCAGGGACTGGCGCTTGATACTCTTGTGTTGATTGTTAATTTGAACTAGTCTTGCATCATAGGTGTTGACATAAAGTTTGTTGTTATTGTTAGGATAAAGTCATATGAGTCATCATTCACAAGCAGGAGATAGCTTAGTGGGGGGAAATATGGAGCATGAGGAGGATAACTCGGTGATGCCCGAAGTGGAGGGAGTCATTCACTTACCGCCTATTGTAGGGAATACATTGTTCCACGTCACAAGTACAATGCTACATTTGCTGCAGATGAAAGGACTATTTGGGGGAAAACCATATGAGGACAAAAGTCGTCATTGAGAAATTTCTTGGAGATATGTCAGCCTTTCAGCATCACAAACATAAGTCAAGAGTCTATCAGGCGAAGGCTCTTCCCATTTTTCCTAATGGGAGAGGCGACGATGTGGTTGGAGGAACTGCCTCCTGGTTGTATTACCTCTTGGCAAGAATTAACCGAAGCTTTCTTGGATTGTTTCTTCCCTCCGTAAAAAATATTGCAGCTGAGGGACAACATGATGAATTTTAGGCAAGAGCAAGGAGAGCCATTGCATGAAGCATGAGCTATTGAATGAAGCATGGCTACAGACCTAAAAGAAGGTTTCTCTTTGTCCCAACCATGGCCTTCCTAATGAAGTGCTTCTCCAAAGATTTTACCGAGCCCTTAACTCCATCAACAAATCCGTAGCCAAAAACTTAGCAGGAGGGTCTATTATGGATCAAACATACAGGTTTGCTAAAGCCCTTTTGGACAGAATGACAAAAATAAATAGATCCTAGCACACGAGAGAGACAAATTATCTACACATGACATTAGCTCTTGGTGGCTGAGATGTGGAAAAGAGATGAAGAGTGAGATGAAAATCTTGCTAAAATGATGGCGCTGGAACTAATGACCAAACAGGTGATAAGGGAAGGGCCCAAGGTGGTGAATGTTGTAGGTATGCAAGGTTTGTTGTAATTTGAAGGAGAATCATCGCCACTGAGGTACGATGAGGAATGACAATACATGGGAAATAAGATGGGGGGTCCTCATCCTGAGTTTCAAGGGACTACTCAAGGTACTCGGCGCCCAAGGGAAGAGAACCAAGGCTGGAGAAACCGTGATACACAGGGATGGCCCGAAAGAAATGAAAGATGCGGCAACAAGGAGAAAAATAGAGAGGGAGATCATTACAATCGAAGTTCAAACCCATATGTTCCCCCGCCAAAAGCTCGAAATTCCCAAAGTCAACTAGGTGTGAGCTATTCAAGTAGCTCAACAATTGAAAAGATATTAGCAAGAGTCCTCAAGAAAGTGGAATCAAAAGACAACGGGGTCAAGGAATTGAAAGGGGAGGTGTCTAACCTTGCCCAGAAGGTGAGCTCTCATTCAGCCTCTATTAAGCATTTAGAAGCTCAAATGAATCACTTGTCCACTCAAATGAATCCCTGAATAAAGGGAACGATCCCAAGTGACACAATGCCGAACCCAAAGAAAGATAGTCAATGCATGGCTATTATTACTAGGAGTGATAAATTGGTTGGAGATGCAAGAGTGAATCCAAGGAGGTTAGTGCTCCCAAATAAAATGAGGAAAATGAAGTTGACGAAATGGCAAAGACACCAAGGAGTGGTGAAAAGAGTGAAGATGAAGGTGAGGAAAAGGATGATGAAGTTCCCCCACACGTTGATGAAGATGAGGTGGGCATGAAGGCCTTAAACAATGACAAGGTTGAAGCAAGAGCTCCACCCCCTTATCCACAATGGTTGGATAAGAAAAAAAAGGATGATCAGTTCAAAAAATTTATTGATATGTTCAGCAAATTGTCTATTAATATACCATTGGTGGATGCCCTTCTCAAAATCCTAGATTTGCCAAATTCATGAAGGAGTTGCTGAAAAAGAAAAAGGTGGTTGATGTAGGTTGTGGGGAGACGATGCACCATTGCAGTGCGATGATGATGAGCAATCTTGCCCCCAAGTGGGAAGACCCAGGAGCTTTCACAATCCCTTGTACAATTGGGATATGTATGTTTAAGAAAACTCTATGCAATCTCAGTGCAAGCATAAATCTAATGCCCCCCATCTTTCAAGAAGTTGGGACTTGGAAGCACCAAACCCACATCAATGAGGATGCTTATGGCAGATCGTTCCATAAAGAAGCCTGTGGGAATATTAGAAGACGTATTGGTGAGGGTGGATAAATTCATTTACCAGTTGACTTTGTAGTACTTGACTGTGAAATGGATGTTGAAGTGCCAATCATTTTGGGGAGACCATTGCTCGCCACTGGTAGAGTTTTTGTTGATGTGGAGGTAGGAGAGCTCAAGTTTCGAGTTGGAAGTGAAGAAGTCACCTTTAAGGTGTGTCCATCAGCAGAAACTCTGAAAGAATGCAAGGTGATCGGAGTGTTGCATGTAGGGAATAAGGAGAGCCGAGTTGAGATGGAGAAGTTTGAGTCAGAGGATGATCCTTTAAATAAGGATTGCTAAATGAGAGCTACGTCTTGCCACGACATTAACTAAGGAACTTCTTAGGAGGCAAATCAAGTGTTTTATTTGATTTATTTTATGTCATTGTTGTTTTTGATTTTATAGGACCATTGAAGTGAGAAGCAAGGAGAAAAAGCACAAAAAGAAAAGGCCGGAAGCACACCAGATCGACAAATCACCAGTCCAGATGCGCAAGCTGCCACACCCCTACACATAAAAGTAGAATGTTGGGAGCATGAGTGCTCGACCGGCGGTCAAACTGGTGGACCGCCGATTCAAAATTGTGGATCGCCGGTCAACCGCCAGTCCCTCACAAATTACTTGAGCATTGGGTTCCCAAGCAGCGGCCAATTGGCGAAATGCCAGTTTCACTTGCGATTCGCTGGTCTATCGCTGGCTGTCAAATAGTAAACTGGGAATGAGTTCAAGTACAAAAAGGTAAGGCTGCTAAGCACCAGTTCATATCAATAGTCGCTGGTGTAACGCCAGTCAAGGCGCGAGTTTGGTTTTAGAATCTAATGTAAAGATGGACCCACCTGATCCTAAATACCTGCTTGAGCATCTGAATAATATTCCCATAGGTTTCCCTTTTTCCATGTTCCCACAACCCTTTTTGTCTTCCCAATACCCAACCTTTCCACTTTCCCACATTTTCCTCTTTCCCACCTTTCCATTTCCCATGAACACATTAATTTAACATTACTATCCCCCTTTCTCCTCAACTACCCCTACTCTCACCTGATCACCTATAAAACCCATCACTTTCTTCACAATTTATCACTACACTCACATTCTCCCTCTCCATTACACAAGTCTGAAGAGTGCCATTGTTGAGCATTATCAAGATACCACAAGTTAATCTCTACAAACTTCTCTCCTAATTGTGGTAATGTATCTCTGATTCTTTGTATGTTTTCATATGTGGAACTTTGATTTCATATTCACATGTATTTAATGTACATTCCTCTCCTTGCTAATGCCCTTCTTTCCCATTTGTTATACCTCGTAAGAGTTAACGATTAGTAAGCGTACACATGGATTTGTGATGAATAAAGAAAGTACGACGTGTGTAGAAAGCCTCGAAAACAAGGTCGGGCGAGACGAGGACGCGAAGTGCCAGCACAACATGCCAGCCTACTGGCGAGATGAGGAGCACGACGCTGGGCTAAGCCTGGCGCCCTGCGCGGCGCGGGGCGTCCCCCCTGCCACCGCCCATGCTATATATATAAACTCCTCCTTCAATTGTAAGTTCAATTCCAAGTTATTTTCTCGGCCAGAGAAGGAGGAAAATGAAGAATTCAGTTAATTTTTGTTCGATTATGCTATTACACACCATCCAAATTCAAATTCAGGTATTGAATTCTAAGCCTACGGGGAGCATTACTACGGAGTTATTTTCTTGAAATTCGCCCGGAAAATCGTAACCCCGCTGAGCAAAAGTTGTCATAAATTCTCCAAACTGATTTCTATACGATCACAGACATCAAGTAAGGATTTCTCCCTTCTGAACCCTCGGGAAATTATAGGTTTTCGACCATGTTTTATGTAGTTGAATTATAGTCGCTATTAATATCGAAAGTTATCATTTTAAGCCAAATTTCATATTGAAATTAGTCGCTATTAATACCAAAAGTTATCATTTTAAGTAGAATTTCATATTGAAATTAGTCTCTTTTTCCTAGTATTACAGTTATATCTGGAAAGAGCTATTGAGTTCAAGTTGAAACTCGTCAGTTGTTTGGGGAATGAAAATCGAGGTATGTTAAGGAGAATTTCCTCGGCAAGTTAGTTTTTATAGTACTACAGTGCATTTTGAATCCCAGTAAGGAAACCAGAAGTCTTGTTGTTGTAAATAGCTATTGTTATTAGTTCAGATCAGTACTTATGTTCAGTTTTTGATTAACTTTGCCCTGTATAGCCTTCCATGACCAACCTAGGGTTATTAGCTGTGTCATTGCCCGCCAGGCGCTAGATGACGTCGCTCCAAAGAGAGATATGTCTTCCACGAGGGACGAAAATGTGGTCGGAGGACCTTATATAGTCCATTCTATGACTGGAATATTTATATGTCGTACTGACACCACACCCCCGCCAAGCTTGGTGCCTGGGGTACAGACAGCAGGAGTCCACCGGACATAGACTCAACTACAGTTAAGGGGCCAAGCGGGCTCATTGGTAAACTCAGGGGACTGGCAGGTTTGTTATAGTTATTAGTTGACTCGTTTTGACCTTGTTAGGGGTATATAGATTGAAGTGTGCTCGCCAAGGCTTATGGGGACCCCGAGTGGGTTATTTTGTGCTGGCTATACCTTTCGGCTTATGGGGGCCAGGTAAGGTTCTTATTTGCACTACTTACTATTAGATTAGACAGCAAGAAGCTAAGTTATTCAGGTTATACCTCTATCTCTTTCACCCAGTTACTTTCAATTTCATCTTAAATTTTGTTTAGTTATGTTCAGTTGTTGCCTTACATATTCGGTACATATTGTACTGATGCCCATCTTGGGGCGCTGCATTACTTGCCTGCAGGTGCGGATAGACACAGATCAGGACCTTCTTAGATTTCAGCCCGAGTCAGTAGTATAGTTAGCTCCCCTCCTCCAAAGTTGATTAGTTAGAAGGTTTGTTCTTTTTGATTTTACAGTATGGGTAGGTCGGGGCCCTGTCTCGACCATTATTCTACTCCTAAAGGCTTGCAAATTTATAGTTTTCCTGTGGTTAGTTTGTTGTTGGCCAAGTGGAGCCTATATATGCTTTACTTCGCATGAAGGCTGTGTGGGGCCTTGTTTAGCTGGTAGATAGTGGCCTTGTCGGCTAAAGTATAGTTATAGTTGCCTGATTTACATTCCAGTTAAAACTAGACAGTATGGTGGTCTTGTCGGCCCGCATAGGACTCCCTTCTATTGCTTGTTGTTGAGTAGTTGTTTTAATTTACAGGTAACTATATGGCCATGTCGGCTGGAGGCTGTATTTACAACCGAGATATAGCTCGTTGTTTTCTTCAAATTGAGTATCAAGCATGCACCAGACGTGCATAAGCCTAGCCAGGTCATTCAGATTCTAGTGTGGCACTAGATGCTAGTCATGCCTCCTAAGGTGGGGCGTGACACCATTATTATCATGGTTGATGCTTTGTTTGCTGAAAGTAAGGGTAGAGGTATGGGGTAGTCATGATATTTGTGTGGACTTAAATGGGGTGAAGTCTAAGTAACCCAAATGGATTGACAAGTCATGCTTTGCCCGATGATAGATTGGGTGATGTCATTGTTAAGGGTAAATCGTCATTTTAGTCCTATCTCTGTGTGAAATTGTTGTTTTAATATAATGTGAGTGGGTGTTGTAATTTGGTGCCATTGAAGTTCTTGAAATTTCTTTAGGAATGACCACATTCGGCTATTCATCGGTAGGGTTCGGCGAAACGCCGATGGAATGCCGGTCCAATCTCCAGTTGGTTTCAGGCCTCTAACACCCTGAAACTTTCCTAAAGCAAACTCATACCTTGCAAGAAAAATCCAGAAGAAACAAAAAAAAGCCTCAGAATGACTGATACATCGAGTCATGGTCAGCTCCAATGACTCATTGTGTCAGTTGTGGTTAGCCCTGTTTGATCCTTCGGGAACCAACGGGACATGGAACAATCTGTTGTGAGAACCAACAAGTTTTCCTGTCAATCATTGGTCCCCAGCTCAGAAATCCCTCTTCAAGGACCCAACAACTCAGCCAACGAGTCATTTTTTGATACAACAGCTCGTGGTGTGAGTCGTTGGTTGAGAGTCCTAGAAACTCCTTCAGTGATGGCGAGTGGACACAATGATCCGTTGTATCCCACAACGAGTCATTGTAACCACCCGTGCTGTCAAGTTCAGAAATCCTTAGACCTGTTCCAGTAAAGGTAACTGATCTTGGGCAGAATTTCATGCCCAAGTGATACTCAAATGCTTCATTTCTACTTGTTTATCTATTGTTATGTGTACATTCTAATGTGATTCTTAGGTAAATGTGAATTTATACTAACCAACATGATTAGTGTTGTTTTGCAGGTAGAAGGAACCAACATGATTATGTTGTTTTGCAGGTAGAAGGAATTTTTGGAAGTTAATCTACAAGTTGGTGAAGTGCGGGAATGGGCTTGGAAGCAAGAAGTGGAAGTTGACAAGGGAAGTTGGCAAAACTAGGCTCGCTGAGCCATGCCGCGGTCACGCCACTCATCGCGGAGGAATTTCTGCCTGGGATGAATAAATTATGTCAAATTCCAGTGGAGAAGCGCGTTACCTCCGTGGCACGGAGGCAGTGCTCCGCGATGCACTCCGCGCCACATCGAGTGTTGGCTACTGAACCTCAAGTTCCTGGTGAAGGTGCGCGATAGCACCAAGGACACGGAGGCAATGTTCCGTGATACATGTCGTGCCATGCCAGGGGCGCTTACCTGGGAGCCGAGTTCCAGTGGGGGTGTCACGCCCTGCCTTGGGGGTATGACTGGCACCTGGTACCCTATAGAGGGACCTCGGGACTACTAACTCGGTGGGCCGAGGCACATCTCGGTGCCTAACTAGCTCTATCTCGTAGTTCCCCGAAACAAAGGACTATATAACGGTTGTAAACACAGCCTCCGGCCATCTGGGCCTATAGCCTCCTGTACCTGTAATAACAGCTGACCAGAACATATTCAAAATCGTGAACCTATGCGGGGCCGACAAGGCCACCATGCTGACTAGTCATTTGAAACTTAAATGCAAAATCAGCTACGTGACCGCAAGGTCACCACTATTATCAAACTAAGTGGCCTCACACGACCAACATAAAACAAAGATACTAAACAACTATACAACTGCACGGCCTCACACGACCGACTCAACTGACCACAGGAGGTAAATATACAATCAAGCAGTTTCCCATGAGTAATGGTAGAAATGATCGACAGGGCCCAAGCCTACCCATACTGTACATCATTAAGGAAAAGAGCTACACCGATGGGAATCAGACTCCGGATGACAGGAGCCGACAACTCAACAGCTGACTAGAATCACGAGGGACCTCCTCGTCTACGAGTACCTGCAGGCAAGTAATGCAAAGGCCCCACTTAGGCGTTAGTACTGCACGAGTATGCAAAGCAACTGAAATAATATAACTGAAAAGAATTGAAATAAAACAGCATAACTAGCAAATCTGTATGGCAGAGATAAATCAATCTGAATAAATCTGGTAAGAGCTGAATCATGCTTTCTGTACGATAAAGCAGAGGCGACCTCGTAGTCTGTCGGCCTCGCTGTCTAGTAGCTAATATATAACACATAAATAGATATACAAGTATCAAGCAAGAGCCAATACCAACCCCCATAAGCCGGATGGCACCAAGCAAGAAAACAATCTATATACCTTACCTGCCAAAACTTGCCAAAAAAGTCACCCACTCATCTCGCTTCACTCGGAGCCTCTGGGTCGGGCCCCCCTGGGTCTCCGGCTCGCTTTGGCCTCCGATATAAATAACCGTGTTCGGTCCGGAGGACTTCTGTGTAGACAGTAACAGATAGGGTCTGGATCCCCGGACACAAACTCAACGGGGCTATTCGAAACCGGAGATAATTGCATAGCTGTGACAGGCAGACAGTAACAGATAGGGTCTGTTTCCTCGGGGCTATCTGAAACTGGAGCTGCACCTGCTCACCTGGAATAAATCAACAGGAGACAACTGTAATGCTGATCAGACTGCTATGGGGAAAGCTTCATCCCATTCGTCCAAGCTGGGACGGCATGCCACCCCTGAGTGACGTGAAACCCACCCACCTGGGCGACACGATTACCAACCCAGGGGCAGCGAGGACGCTTAATAAGGGGCCCTCACGCCACAACAAGTCTCAACAAGCAAATAGCACATATAAATAGCAAGTATGTATAACTGAAAAGACTATTTGAAATCTGATTTTTATTCTCTATCTCTTTCAGATTCGTTGATTCTTTACTGAATATACTGATTCTATAATCTTTCTTTAACTGTTGTCTAATCTATAGCCAAGATACTATCTGTCTGAATGGGCTGGGGCCCAGCCATAAACTGTCTATGTGGCTAGTCTGCATTACAATACTTATCTGCCTATCTCGATTACTTTTACTAGCTTTTATTCTCGAAAATCAGCTTTTTATTCTATAACATGCTTGCTAATCTTACAATAAGCTATTCTGAATCTGAAATGCTAACTCGGCTCCTTGGCGCATGCTTTTCTCTTTCGGACTGAAATACTGATACTACAATGCGAAACCATAATTTACTAGACTTACTCACTCAACATTCAACTCCTTCCGAGAGTTCTAAATACGGAGTTTACTATGATTCACAAAGCTAAGGACTTACTAACTTGCCGAAGAACAACTTCAAATACCTTAACCTCGAGTTATCCGACAGTCGGATGAGGCTCGGTCAGTACTCCAGCTATTCCTCCCAACCGCATTCATATGGCTACCACTAGTGCTAAATACAACTTTATTCTGAAGGACGACGTCACTTTTTATATAATTATAGCCTTCAAACTTAGGCTTATCGAAAGACGGTCGAAAAACTTGCTATTTTTCAGAAGTCCAGAAGGGAGAAGTATTCACTTCACAAGCCTAGGATCACATAGACACTAGTTTGGAGCAATTTACTTACCTTGGTCCAGTAGCTCGTCATCTGTCTTGGCCGTATTTTGCGAAACAAAACCGTAGGAATGCTCCCTGCTGCCAAATATCTCGGTACCTGAGGTTAATTGAGTTTAGACTTCGCTTAAGCAAACAGAATCTGGATGATTTATTTCTAGGAAAATCGGCAGAGTTTCCGTAATATGACTATCCTAAAACCCAATACAGGGAAAAGTCCAATACAGGTACCTGCACAATACTTTGACAGATGCAATATCTTTAGTTCTCACCCGTAATCTGTCTGCCTAAGATAGCTATTGGAACCTCTTCGTAGGCCAGCTCTTCGTAACCTAGATATCCTGAACTGGATTGCTCGACGGGGTCTCCTATGCATTTCCTCAGCATGGATACATGAAAGACCGGATGAACGAATTCTAACTCTGAAGGCAAGTCTAACTCATATGCCACTTGGCCTATTCTTGACGAATCTGATAAGACCCAACAAATCTTGACCAGCTTACCTTTCCTGCCCCTCATCACTCCTTTCATCGGTGATACTTTAGAAATACCTACCATTCACATCGAACCTGCATCTCGCGGCCAAGACATCTGCATATGATTTCTGACGGCTCTGTGCAGTCAGGTAGGCATTCTCTGATGCTTTACCTTTTCCTCTCACCGCGAACAACATTCAGCCCAATCAACGTCGATTCTCCTATTTCAAACCAGCCAATCGGTGATCTGCATTTCCGCTTGTATAATGCCTCGAAAGGCGCCATCTGATAATGAGTGACAGCTGTTATTATAAGCAAACTCGATTAGGGAAAATGCTTATCCCAGCTACCACTAAAGTCTAACACACGCTCGCAACATGCCTCGAGCGTCCAATGGTGCGTTCAGCCTGTCCATCTCTGTCTGAGGTGAACGCCGTGCTTAAATTAACTGGGTGGTACCCAGACCTCTCTGGAAACGACTCAAAATCTGAAGCAAACTGTGCTCCTGTCTGAAATAATGGATAATGTCACTCCGTGCACCTGACTATTTCTCGATATACAACTCGCATAATCTTCAGCCGAGAAAGTAGTTCTCATCGGGCAGAAAATAAGCTGATTTTGTCAATTTGTCAATTATCACCCAGAGTCATGTCTATGTCTAGTATGGGGTAATCCTGCCACAAAATCCATATTCACTGCTTCCCACTTCCAGAGGCACAACTATGTCCCGAGTTAAACCGCCTGGTTTCGATGTTCCGCTTTCACCCGTTGGGCAGTTAGGACACCGGCTACAAATTCAGCAATTTCTCTTTCATACCCGCCACCAGCAGTTCTCTTTGATATCATGGCATTTTCATCGCACCGGGGTGGAGAGAGAAGCGGGCGCAATGTACCATTCATGATCTGCTGGCGGAGGCCTCAAATATTGGGAACACATAAACGGTCTTTACAATGCAAAGACTCCATCCTCTCGGTTACCCGGAACATCGACGCTTCGGGATATAATCTTTAAGATGGATCAGGTCAGGATCCTCATATTGCTGTTCCTTTTACTTCCATAACTAATGACGACACGGCGGTGTCCTGAATTACCGCTCATGTCCTTCATTTCTGTTATACTCTAACGGTTAAATTGACCAATTGGGGTATTTCTCTCATTAGACTTCGTTTGTTCGGCCATAAGTATGCCAAACTCCTAACAGATTTGTAGCTAAGGGCGTTTGCTATCATTTTCTTCTGACTGATACAACATACTCATTTTTAGAAAGTTTGGCATATAATTGACGGTCATACTGGCTTATCACGCCGGAGAAACCGACTGTGTAATTTACCGTATAGCTAGAGCTTATCCGGTCTCCTGGCCGCATACTAAGGCTATTTGTTGCTAGAATAACCTACACGACCATCTACGCACCTTGTGCCTTTATCCGATCAGAGGATCCTGATATTGATCATGATCTCTAATAATCTGGCTGCATAACCTTGAATAATTGAATAGCCGGGTTGAATGATCCAATATGGCAAAAGAGTTCAACAATGCTCTAACCGTTCTACTCGAGTACTTATAGTTCATGCATAACTACAGACTGGTGGGCATCTAATTGCTTTGTTATTCTACTTGGACGACTGTAGAACTGGGCTTAAATTCGACTTACCTCAGGCTTATCAATCTCTCGGATCTTCACTAGGAGTCTATCGATCTCCCCGGTCTTAGTAAACACCAGGCTAGCAGAGTACTCCCATTTCTTACGCCTTGTGCGTATCGACTTGGATTTATACTGCTATTCTGAGAATTCTTGGTCTTATGAGCTATTCTGTAAAGACCGGCCTTCTCCTAAGGCTCGGTATCTGAATATCTTACGAGAACCAAACTCCTGAAGTACTAGTCTGTCACCGACTACCGATGTAAATCCTTTCTTGGGGTGCCCACGGGCTTGTCTGACTGAATGGTCGGCTGACTTGCGAGGTGTTTCACGTAATAACTGCTAGGCTGATTAAGGTCAACTCTCACCTACAGGACTGGAAAAACGATGCATGGCCACTTAACATACTGGAAAGTAATTCTGGTATTGCTAATCTCTGAAGTATGCCTTATTTGGTCTTCAATTTATTCTGGAACATGCGATAACGTTACTAATCTCTAGGGATGCTTCCCCGCTAATCAGCTGTGCGCGCCTGGTCGTTAGACCGTCTACGTGCCCTTATCATCTAGCCACATGATTCAGGCTATTAACTCTGGTGTTTCTAGAGCCTAGATCTGGCAACAAAACATATACTTTAGTTATTGTCCGCCGCTTGGTTCCGCCACTCTTGCGATGTGGGGTCAACATTCGAATTTTGTGGCCTTACTTGGCATTATATTGAGAGCCCATGACTGTCTGCTGGGTCTTATCTCTAGGCCACACTAGATTAGAATCGTTGTATCGGTAGTTTCTTAGCTTCTCCATAAGGGACATACTGCGGCATTCTAAATAGCAATCTTACTGTCTCTTAAATGTTAGTCCGAGGCTTAGTCCTTAATATATGATACTCTATCAATCTGGGGTAATTCTAATTTCCTCACAAAATCTGGTATTCCTGCTTCTTCCCCTAATCTTGCTTAAGCTGAGCTCTGGGGTTCAAGGTATCTGCTTTTCATTGATAAGCTGCAGATTACTCATCAGCCTCAGCCTATACTCTTCCGCCAGCCTGTGCCCATTCGATTCACATGACCTCTATCTTTCGATGTCATAACTCGGATCATAACCATAATCTTACAGGTATGTCTTGCTGTCTGTTAGCATATATGGCGGACTCAGCCTTTTCTGACTCGAATTTGACTATTACTAGGCATTCATCACCGACAGGTCTTTTACACTGCTGAGTAAACTAGCAGTCTTACTTGCCTTTCCGCTTATTACCATGAGGGTCTCCACAACTTGATGTAATCATAGAGGCTCTTACGCTCTCTAACACTTACTGCTTGTTTTGGGCAACCTCACCCCCAATTCTATACCCTTCACTGATGTACTAGAATCGAATCAAGAGGTGGAATAGCCTTTCTTTTGCAATTAAACGGAAACATAAATCAGTACTATATCTGAAGAGATGGATATGGAATCCTCGTGATATTTCCCTTCCTCATACTTATCTGATAGTCTGATATTATCTTATATCTTAATTAGATCTTATATATCTAATAAATAAGTCGACTCGTAGGTATGTTATATTTCTGACTTCCTATTCTAATGTTATCAATGTATACTAGGAAATAGTACCGATAAAGATATTAATCGAGGCCTCTCGTTACCTCCTCTGCTGTTGTAATTATCTGTAGCTGGATGGTGCCTCTTCTGTTGCTATCTGATCTTCTGCCTGTAATAGAGTATTGCTGATCTGCCTTTGTATCTGTAACTAAAGAATATGAAAAGCTTTTTAGGACTCGATCCTATACCGTACCGCCTATAGCACGACTGACTCGAGAAAGAAGAGTAACCATCCTATCATGCCTTGCAGCCTCCTCGCCTATAGTATGTGGTGCACAACACATCCATAGACAAGACTCTGTTTAGCACGGTTTTTTGCAGACTCCTGGGACACGACCTGCTCTGATACCAAGTTTGTCACGCTCAGCCTTGGGGGTATGACTGGGCACCGTGCCTGAGGGACCTAGACTACTAACCGTGGGCTGAGGCACATCTGGTGCCTGGCTAGCTCTATCTCAGGTTCCTGGAAACAAAGGGCTATATAACGGCTGTAAACACAGCCTCCGGCCATCTGGGGCCTATAGCCTCCCTCGTACTTCGTAATAACAATGACCGTAATATATTCAAAATACGTGAACCTATGCGGGCCGACAAGGCCACCATGCTGACTCAGTCATCTGATACTTAACAAGAAAACTGGAAGCTACGTGACCGGAAAGTTCACCACTATTATCAAACTATGGCCTCAAATAATGACAACATAAAACAGAAGATACTAAACAACTATACAACTGCACGGCCTCACACGACCGGCCCAATCGACTGTGAGGTAAATATACAATCTGCAAGCCTCTATGAGTAATTGTAGAAATGATCGACAGGGCCCCGACCTACCTCATACTGTACATCAAAAGAAAGAACTTACACCCTGGGAATCAGACTCCGGATGACAGGGAGCTGGACAACTCAACAACCGACCGGGAATCACGTGGGATCGCCTTCTCGTCTACGAGTACCGCAGGCAGTAATGCAGCGCCCCACTGGGCGTTAGTACTGGGCTGGTACTGAGTATGCAAAGCAACTGAAATAACATAACTGAAAAGAACTGAAATAAGACAGCATAACTAGCAAATCTGTATGGCAGGAGATAACTGAATCTAATAACCGTAAGAACCGAATCACAAGCTTCGCATCGATAAAGCGGAGGCGTACCTGTAAACGCGTTGGCCTGCTGTCTAGTAGCTAATATATACACATAAAATAGATATACAAGTAGCAAGCAAGAGCCAATACGAACCCCCATAAGCCGGATGGCACCAAGCAAGCAAACAATCTATATACCCCTACCCGGGTCAAAACTCAAAATAAGTCACCCACTCATCTGCCTGTTTCGGGAGCTCCTCTGCCGGCCCCCTAAGTCTCCGGCTCGGGCCTTGGCCTCCGATACAAATAACCTTGTCTCGGGTCTGGAGGATTCCTGTAGACAGTAATGAGCAGGGGTCGGATCCCTGGACACAAACTCAACGGGGCTATCTGAAACCAGAGCTACACCTGTAATAGGTGTATGTACAGACAGTAACAGATAGGGTCTATTTCCTCGGGGCTATCTGAAACTGGAGCTGCACCGCCACCTGGAATAAATCAACAGGAGACAACTGTAATGCCGACTAGACTGCTATGGGAAAGCTTCATCCCATCTTCGTCCAAGCTGGGACGGCATGCCACCCCTCGGAGTGACGTAAAACCCACCCGCTCAGTGGGCGACACGTTTACCAACCCAGGGCGGCGAGGACACTCTACAAGGGGCCCTCACGCCACAACAATCTCAACAAGCAAACAGCACATATAAATAGCAAGCATGTATAACTGAAAAGGACTATCTGAAATCTTATTTCTTATTCTGATCTCTTTCTGTACTAAGCTGATTCTTTACTGAATATACTGATTCTAGTAATCTTCTTTTAACTGCTGGCTAACTACAGCCAAGATACTATCATCTGTCCGAATGGCTAGTCTCGTAGCCATAAAACCTGTGTCTGTGAAGGTCTGTGTAGCCATGTAATACTTATCTCCGTTTCATCTGATTACTTTTCTAGCTTTTATTCTGAAAATCTGTTTCTTTATTCTATAACATGCTTGCTAATCTTACAATAAGCTATTCTGAATCTGAAATGCTAACTCGCCTTGGCGCATGCTTTTCATCTTCGGACGAAATACGATACGGCAACGCAAACCAGAATTTACTAGACTTACTCAATTTCACATTCAAATCCGAGAGTTTCAAATACGGAGTTTACTATGATTCACAAAGCTAAGGCTTACTAACTTGCCGAAGAACAACTTCTACATACCTAACCTCGAGTTATCCGACAGTCGGACGAGGCTCGGTCAGTACTCCAGCTAATTCTCCCAACTGCATTCATATACAATGCTAATTAGTGCTAAATACAACTTTTTTTTTATTCTTGAAGGACGACGTCACTTTCGACATAATTCATAGCCTAAACTTAGGCTTATCGAAGATCGTCTAAAAACTGCTATTTTAAGTCCAGAAGGAGAAGTATTCACTCCACAGCTAGGAGCACATTAGACACTAGTTTGGAGAAATTCTACTTACCTTGGTCCGGCAGCTCGTCGATTCGTCGGCCGTATTTCGCGAAACAAAACCGTAGGAATGCTCCTCGCCATAAATACCGGTACTCGAGGTTAATTTGAGTTTAGGACTTCATTTGGCAGCGTAATCGGATGATTATTTATTCTCTTGTCTTCTCTCTGTTCTCTGAGTTTTGAAATTATAATTATATCATAAAAACCGAAGTTGGGGGCTTTATATACTGTCCGTCAAGGGCTAAACGTGTCACGGAGCCAAACGCGGAGGCACCACCTCCGTGACACGTTGCCATCGCGAGGAGCTTATAAAATAATCGGGACTTATGTCGCATTCCTGGAATGCGATTTATGTCGCATTCCTGGAATGCGATTTATAAGTCGATTTTGTTCTATGATTTGGTCAATTATGGCTGACCTGATCTTTCCCGGGCCTTTTCTATGCTGCATGGCATTCAAATATGCTTAACCAATCACGCGAATAGGCCATCTATGTGTCGGGAATCTGTTGTGGTGTAACAGAGGTCCACGAGGCCCATGGCACGGAGGCAGTGTTCCGCATATATTCGTACACGTTGTTGTTATTCCGGGAAAATTCCCAATAGTATAAATAGCACACTTAGGTTTTTATTTAACATTCTGACTTTTGAGCAAGAACGTGGTAGCAGGTAGGTTAGAGGGATTTGTACCTCTAGGGTTATTCACTTCCTTTTTCTCTTTAATTTCAATTGCTTGTACGTAATTCTACTTATTGAAGATGCTTTAATCCACAAATGAGTGGCTAATTCACCGCTGAGGTTAAGGATAATTGTAGAGGAATGTAACTAATAATCATTTAAAACATCATTTCTTCAATGGTTGTTCTATCTTTTCTTGTTCTTAATGCATTTCAATGTTTGGCCAATGTTAATGTATATCTTAGAAATCCAATTTTGATTCTCAAAAGGAAAGTAATTGGACAAATGTGGAATTGGTAGGATATGATCTTTTTCTTAGCTGGAGAAAATTGGAGAAAAGATTTACGTTTAGAAAAGAAATATATCTTAAAATCTTATTAGTCATTTATGGAATCGGTTATATATGGCTAGAGCATGAAATTCTTATATCACAGAAATGTAGAATAAGGTCTCATGATTCTTAAATTGGATAGAAAGTTCAAATCCATAGGCAATTAATTCCTAACTAGCAACCGAAGAGGAGATTATCTTAGTTGAATTAATAAATTACATCCCTGCATGTTTGCCTTAACCTTAGCTTTTTTCGTGCTATTGTTCAGACTTCAAATTATAATCTTGACTTAGATTCTTATTACTTAGTAATCTTAACTCATAAACATTATTTGTTTGGTTGTCTACATTCATAGAGATATTGTTCACTAACGCTTAGGTTAATTACTTACCCTAGTCTAGCCCCTGTGGGATCGATACTTGGCTTGAAATAAAGCGACTTTACTTGTACAACCACGCACTTGCGTGTAGTTTGCCTCGAAATAAGTTTTGGCGCTGTTTGACCGCAATTGGTAAAGTATTTTTCTTGTGTTAGTACAAATTCAATATAAGTGTTGACAACTTGATCTTAGCCTTCTTGCAGGAATTGAATTTTCTGGAATTAGCAAGAGATTAGGAGTTGGTGGATTCATTCATAGAGTCAGAGATACAATTTCATTGCCAAAGAAGGGAAGCTCTAGAGAAGAAGCTGCAATTGCTAAGACAGGAAATTGTGGAGCAGCAACAGAATCCACCGCTTGTAAGGGAAGTTTTAGTGCCCGAAGAGATGGCAGCAAGACCGGTCCGCGAAGGGCAATCCACATGCAAATAATGTTACATCCAGTATTCGCGCATCAGGAGCCGTGAGGGAGGTTCGAGCTTAAGCAGAATATGGTGCAGTTGCTGCACACCAAAGAGGCACTTGCATGTGCCCTCCCTCATGAAGATCTCACAACAACATCTCCAAAACCTTTGGAGATAAGTGACACTTACATTCCCACTAGAGTATCATCTGACTATGTGAGGCTTACATTATTCCCGTTCTCATTATTGAGGGAAGCAAAGAGGTGGTTGAAAGCTGAACCACCACTCCTATCACTACTTGCGATGATCTTGCAAGGAAGTTTTGATACATGATTCTTTCCATCTAGAAGACAGCCAGACTTAGAAGTCAGATTCTAAGTTTCAAACAGAGAGAGGGTGAGAATTTGTATCAAGCTTGGGAGAGGTTCAAGTCAATGTTAAGGTATTGTCCTCATCATCACCAGTCTAATGATGTGTTGGTGCATACATTCATTGAGGGTTTGGAACCACATACCAAAATTTTGTTAGATTCAGCAGCTGGGGGGCAGGCATTGGAGAAGACATATGAGGAGCTTTACACTTTGTTAAACCGTACTACAGGGAAATCCAGAATGGAATGCGGATTCAACACGAGGAGGAACAGGAAAGCTGCAGGAGTCTTTGAGGGATGGTGGACATATAACTATTGCTGCACAGATAGTTGCGTTGCAGATCAGCTCAACACCCACTTTAACAGTATGAGCTTGGAATCAAGCACAAGCCCCAGTCAATGCAGTTCATCAGGTATTGTGTGACGTATGTGGGAGTAGTGAACACTGCTCGAGTGTTGTGGGTGCCAATCCAGACCTCGGTAAATTTTTTGGGAACATCCAGAGGAATAATAATCAACAGTATGGCAACAGTTACAACCCAAATTGGAGGAATCATCTGAATTTTTATTGGGGGAGTACTAGCCATCAAGGACAGAGTTCAATCGTGGCGTGCGTAGAAATCAAGGGGGCATCAAAATTTTTAGTCTCAATACAGAGGAAACAATTCACCTCCACCACCCAGCAGTATTGAGGATATGTTCAAACCATAATAGCTAACCATGCGCAGCAGATGCAGACTGGATTATGTGAAATTAGTAGCTTACATGAAAAAATCAGCAGCTTAGCTACAAAGGCGTTAGAGTATCAGTTTGACAAGTTAGCTGAGATCAAAACACCAGGCCCCAGAGGACTACCAAGTGGATACTGGACCCAAATCCCAAGCAGGTCAATGCAGTCACAAATAAGAGTGTGGAAATCTGAACCAAGGAGGTGGAACCGTAAAGACCACCTCAGCAATCTGGAGCAGTGGAAAAATGGGGAAATATGATGATGAGGGGGAAGAAAGGCAGCTGAGATAGAAAGACCACCACCCTGTTCCTCAGAGATTAAAGAAGCACAAGGAAGAAGCTTGCTTTAAGAAATTAATGGAAGTGTATTTAAACAGGTACATATTAATTTACCTTTAGTTGATGTTTTGCAGGGAGTGCCAAAATATGCCAAGTACACTAAGACAAATGTAGCAAACAAAAGAAGATTGAATGAGTATGCCATGGCGCTTTTGACTGAGGAGTGCACTCCCGAATACAGAGAAAAGGTTGCCGACAAAGTCATGATCCTGGGAGCTTTATCATACAGATTACAATTCGGGAAATGTATTCGAGTCGCGGATTATGTGATTTGGGAGCAAGCAAAAGTTGATGCCGACATCGGTGTTTAAGAATTGGGGTTGGGCAGCCCTATACAAACTACTGTGATCTTGCGAAATTAGCTGACCGTTTCTTGGCCGTGACTTGTGATGGTATTGTGGAGGATGCTAGCACAAGTGGGCTCCCTCATTTTCCCAGTGTATTTTATTATCTTGGATTTCGAGCGGGATGTGGAAGTTCATTTATTTTAACGTCCTTTCTGGGCAACCGGGAGAGTTTCGAACATGTGCCATCGCTAACCATGTGAGCACATGACAAAGTAGAGGTTTTTGATGTGTACAAGGCCATGAAGCTACCGGGCATTTATGAGGAGCTATCAGAAATTGTCAGCAAATCAGGGAATCACTCTTCGGGGATTGTTGACTCACAGGACCCATTGGAGAGAGACTTGATGGGCTTCGATCAATTAGAGACAAGCAAGAAGCAAATGAGATGGTGTAGATGCTGAACGAGCCAAATGGTTTCTTAGGAAGCAAGATTTTTGAGCCATTGATGAGGTCCTTGAACCATTGCCAAAGCCATCAATTGAGGAGGCACCAAAATTAAGTTGAAGACTTTGCCTCCACATCTAGCGCGTAGTTTTTGTAAGATGACACCTGCCGCAGCCGCTTATTTCCCAGAATCGATAGAGGCACAAGTGAAAGATGCATTGGTGGTCCCCAAGAGGCAAATTAAGAAAGCAATGGGATGGAAAATGTCGGACATCGGAGGAATTAGTCCAGCTTTGTAAATACAATTGGATTTTTATGGAAGAAGATCCCAAGCCAACTGTGCAACACATCAACAGAGGTTGAACTGGGTAATGAAGGACAGTTAGGAAGGAAGATCAAGTGGTTTGATGTGTGTGTGGCATCCCATTTCTCAGACAGGAATGGGTTAGCCCAGTTTAGTGTGTTCCAAAGAAAGGAGGGATGACTGTGGTTACCAAAGAAAAGAATGAGTTGTTCCCTACACGCACAGTCACAGGCTGGCGAATATGCATGGATTACAGGAAGCTCAATAAGGCCACGAGGAAAGATCAGGATCCTATTCCATTGACTCGCATTTTTGACAGGTTGGTAGGTCAAGAATATTATTGTTTCCTTGATGGGTATTCTGGGTATAATCAATATCCATACAGGTAACTAGGAGGATCAGAGAAGACTACTTTTTACATGTCCTTATGGACATATGCTTTCAAAGCGATGCCATTTGGTTCTTATGCACGTGACCAGCCACATTCCGTAGGATGCGATGGCGATCTTTCACTATATGGTGGAAGATTTTGTCGAGGTATTTATGGATGACTGTTTTTGGTTATTCGTTTGCTACCATGTTTGCAGAATCTTGAAAGGTGCCAGCTCACGTGAAGACTCTAACCTGTGCTCAACTGGGAGAAATGTCACTTTTTTAGTCAAGGAGGGTATCGTCTCTTGGCCATAAGGTGTCATGCATGGCAGTCATCATGCAAAAGAATGAAGTGATCGAAAAGTTTTACCACCACCAGCAGTGGCAGGCTCAAAGGCTTCGGAGATGGTGGGTCTATAGACAATTCATCAAGAATCCTCAAAAATTTCTAGACCAATATGCCAGTTGCTAGAAAAAGAGGTAAAGTTCGAGTTTGATGAGGATTGTGTTAAAGCATTCGAGGAGCTAAAACAGAAGCTGGTAGAAGCGCCTATTCTCATTTCTCCGGATTGGGAGCAACCTTTTGAATTAATGTGTGATGCAAGTGACGGGGCTGTAGGAGCTGTGACCGGGGCAGTGGAGAATAAATTTTTTCATTCCATTTATTATGCAAGCAAAACAATTGACGCAGCCCAAGTCAATTTGCATAATCACGGAAAAGGAGATGCTAGCATTGGTGTTCGCATTTGATAAATTTAGGTCCTACCTGGTGGTTCAGCAGTGGTATATACCGATCATGAAGAAATTCGATATCTGTTTGGCAAGAAGATGCAAACCCAGACTAATCAGATGGATATTGTTGTTACAAGATTTGACCTGAGATTCAGGACAGAAAGGGGAGCGAGAATCAAGTGGAAGACTTCACCAATACGATTGAAAGCCGTTTGCATGTGAAGAAGGTGATATACAAAGAAAAGTTCCTAGATGTTGCCTTGGCAATAAGGGAAGCTGAAATCCCTTGGTATGCAGATATTGTGAAATTGCTTGTTGCGCGGAGTCTACCCACCGGAGGCTACGGTCTTTCAGCAAAGAAAGGAAGTTGAGACAAGATTGCAGGTATTACATATGAGATGAGCCGTACCATGCAAGGTAACGATCAAGTGATGAGAATATGCATCCAGAGGATGATTGGTGAAGTATTGAGGAGTTGTCATCATCGTTGTTATGGAGGGCACCATGGGAGGAGAGTGATAAAACCTGGCCAAAGGGGTGCTACAGTCAGGTTTCTTTGGCCTGGGCCAACTGTTAAGACTACATAGCATATGTCAAAATGTGTGATGGATGCCAAGAACAGGCACAATTTGGTAGAAGACAGGAGGATGCCACCGCAGCATATTAGAGGTTGAGATTCTTTTGATGGGTATGGGAACAGGACTTCGCGGGCCCGTTTCCACCGCTCATTTGGTAATCGTTACATCTGGCAGCAAAGCCATCATACCAAGCGCGGTCGAGGCAAATGTAAGCTTAACTTATGAATGAAACAAGGGTGGTGACGAATTGCAAGCAAAATTTCTCATGTTGGGAACACCGTGTATATATTTTCGCATATCGCGATGAGGCCCATTTTGCAAGAATGCGGAGTTTATGGGAACTCCATAGCTAAGTATGAAAAGGCACAAGGTAGCAAAAGCGTATCATACTAAAACTAGCGGGCAAGTAGAGTGTCAAACAGAGATAAAGCGCATTCTATAGAAGACAAAGGAATGCACAACGAATTGATTGGCTTACAAAGCTTGACGATGCATTGTGGGTTTGGTAGAACTGCATAAAAGACACCCATTGGGAATTCTCCGTACAGATTGGTTCTTATGGAAAGGCATTTCACCTCCTGGTGGAGCTGGAACACGAGCTTTTGGGCCGTGGAGAAAGCTGAACATGGATCCGAAAGCAGCAGAGAAGAAGTGAGTTGATGCACCTGCAAGGTACTAGATGAGGTTCGCTGATGGCATGCCTATGAGTGCCAAATTCTAATGCTAAAAGGAGAAAACTAAAAGGGAAATGATAGGCATAAGAGGTACTGGATCTTTGATCCGTATAAAGTGTTGTTGTTTAACTCAAGGTTAAAGCTTTTTCTAGGAAAGTTGCGGTCCAAGTGGTCAAAGTGGCCGTTTTGAAGTGGTGTGAGAATGATCCTACACGGGGCAGTGGAGTTGCGGCAAGCAGATGAAGTGCCATTTTGCATCTGGCAACGATGGGCACTATTGGGGTGAGGACGTTGGTCGAGAGAAGACGTCCATCCTCCAGAGGATGATTGAGAATGAATAGCGCCTGAGCCGCTGATGGTAAACCAGGCGCTGCACGGGAAAAGACCCGTGGAATGTTGTAATAGAAGAGTAGGATTATTTGAAAAAACAAAGAAAAAGAAAATAAAATTTGTTGAGAGGCAACTCATGATTTCTAACGAATTTCTTGTGGTTGAATACTATGTGGAACGGAGGAAATAATACAAAAAAAGCAAAAATGAAAAAAATAAGGTAAGAAAATAAAAATTAGCACATTCCAGTGAGCCTACGCGATGGTTCCGTGTCACGGAGGGGGGCCTCCGCATTACCCTCCATGACACGGTTAGGTGTATTTCGGATTTTTTGAAAATTTCCAGAGCACCTCGCTGATGGCCCGTGTCACGATGGCAGTGCCCGCTACCCTCCGTGACACGTTGAGGTGTATTCGCACGGGTCACCGGGTAACCCACGCGAAAACCTCCTTTTAACCCCAAATTCCTTGTTTTTTCCCCATTTCATTTCCTCTGCGACCCACACCCAAAATTCCCTTCTCCCCAATGTGACACGGACTCATAGTGATCAAATTCTTCGAGTTTTCTACGATTTCATCAAAGTAAAGGTATGTTCTGAATTTTTCCATATTATTGCTCAAATTTTCGATTCTTGAACATGTTTTGTGATGAAACCTCGCCCTAAGTAGGAAATAATCTTGATATCAATTGAGTTATGATTGAATGATGTTCCTAGGATCGTTATTAGTAGATTAGCTCAATGACTGCATGATTGCTTACCTACGATATTGATAGAAGCAGTTGGAGGATTAAATAGGAAGAAGACAAAATGCATTAAAATGTTGATAATTTGGGTTGTGTATGTTGTTTGAAGTGAAATGTATCTAGTGATTGATGTTGAATGTTAAGTTAGAAGAGGGATTTTCAGGAGGAATGCAATGGAGAATTACATAGGTTGTTGTGATAAATTGCAAAGTGCTAATGATGATATAATTGAATTGATGGAGAAATTTTTATTCATTGTACGAATTCTGAGTAGTACAAAGTAGTTGTTCCATCGACTTGTATGAATGCACTAAGCATGTTGAATGTTAAGAATTGCAAAAACGTGAATGTCTTGTCGCACTGTGTTGATTTCAAATTTAAATACTAAGTGTGGGGTGATCCAATTAAACCAAACCTTAGTGTAGCTAACTATGGCTTGAATAACATTGGAACTGTATGTTTGAATGTACAGGAACAATGTCAGGACGACAGGACAAGGGAAAGGGCGCATCCACATCGGGCGCCAATGTAAAGAGAGTAAGATTGGGGACAAGAAGGCTCAACAGCACCAACGGTTCCTCGAGGGCAAATGCTGATAGTATGGTGAACCAGATGGGTGACTGATGAGAGGAAGAAGTGGTATGCCAACATAAGGAAACCAAATACTTCCCCGGAGGAGCAGATAGCACGGGAACCGCTAAGTACAGAATTCATGGGATTGTACATATTATGATTGACACTGCTGGGCTAAACTTCATTTTTGGAGAACCCAGAGAGTGCAATATCCATCTTATCTGGGAGTTCTATGCCAACTGGAACCCGACCTTACGCAGCCACACCATCAAAATTAGAGGGCAGGTTGTCACTTTTGAACCCCACCATCTGAATGTAATCCCGGGGGCGCGGGACACGCACGTCATGTCCTCCGTCAACTGAACATCACCCACCTTACGCGGACATCAGACGCACCTTATGTGGAGCCCGATCGACAACCAGGTGGGGTAGGCACAAGGAAAGGTGCTACCATCAGACATTGCCCTATCTCAGATGAACAAAAAGGGAGGCCTCGATTTGGTTGAAGATTGCTCGCTCATGCTCGATCCTCGGGGTACATGATTGATCACCTGGATAGAGTTTGTCTAGTGTAGCACTGATAAAGGGGCTAGAACCAATGTTGGGCGGTGATCATCTCCGCCATGAAGAGAGCCCGACTGCATCAGGCATGATATGGGTTTGGTGGTCTACTTACCACTTTCTTAAGGGGCCACCAGATGAGGAGGAGGCCCTAGATTACATATCCCCTGTATTAAAGGTGCGTGCCTTGGATGTCACCAAAACCAAGGCACTGACACTACTTATGGTCCGGTGCTCACACCCAGCCGAGCGGGACATACTGGGATGATCAATACATGGCCTGCATGTATGGGATGTGTAGATGCTGCAGCTGCGCACGGGTGGACGGCCCGCAACGGAGTATGAGCTGTAAGGTGTCGAGTTGGATTATCCATTCAACGAGAATGCTCGAGATTTATGCCGAGTGGGGCCCGCATTTATGGAACCCGTGGATGATGATGTCTCTACCGATGAGGAGACACGCCGAGGACTTGGGATGTTGAGTCAGACGAGGACGGCGGGGGCGATTCTGATCTTGGAGACGGCTACCACACCCGATGAAGAAATTGAATACTTAGATTGATCAGGGAGTTTCACCTACCCAACCTTTGTGATATTTTGCAATTATAGGAACACCGGGGACAGTGGTTCCATTCAAGGTGGGGTGAGAACAGGTGCTAGCTTTTTTGTTTATGTTTGCTGTGATTGTGCTAATTGTGACCCTGTGACTCTGTGTTCTTTGTGCTCAGAATTAATGTTGGTGTTGTAATGAATCTTGAGTTTCTGCTTGTATGTGATGTGTAAATATTTTCAATTATATTTTTATCTTTAAAACTTATTAATTTTCAATCAAAATTTTTTATGTTGGGTTTCTCGGTTTTTTGTTTTCGGTTCTTTTCCCGAGATTAGTCCCATTGAACCGACGTCGTAGATAGCGATTGTTCCCTATGATGGATGGATGACGACCATCTTAAGGGAAATGTAGTCGATAGGAGTAGTTTTTATTTTTTCTTCTCTCTTTTTGTTTGTTTCCCAAACGTGTCGCTAATTAATGGTTCGAATTCTTGTTACGTGTTACACATGATTGTAAGAGATGCAAAGGTGGTTCGTATGAAAGCATATAAATGTGTTAAACATGTTGAGATACTTCTTAGGCCTCTAGAATTCCCCCGGTGTGATCGAGGCTTAAGAGTGAATTTTTGTAATTAGCTAATTGAAGAGTCTGTGAATATGTCTAGTTGGAGTATGTGCAATATGTGAGGTGAGGTTTCGACTATTCCATGTTATTGTGAAGTGTCTAGAACTTCAGTTCGTGCATGTACAACTGTTTCATGGATGTGGATTGAAAGGGATGTAGCACTTTCTGAAGAAACCAGAAAGCTTCCCTATACTACCTTTGAATACATATCCTGTTAAACTTCCATTGTTTTTAAATGTCTTTATACAAACTGAGCTTAATCCCTTCTTTTCGTAGCCGTGAATTTGATCCAAAACTCTAAGCGCTTAAGAAAAACAATTTTTCCAAAGTGTAAAGGAGTGAGAAGTGTGGTAGTCAAGGAAAGTGGAAGGTTGTGAAAGCAAAGAAAAGGTCAAAGGTAATTCTGTTGAAATTGATTAATTAATAGTAGAGAGTAAGAAATCAATGAATGAGAAAAAAAATATAAAGATGCATAAATACTCTTTGCTAGTAAGTCGAGTGTGCTTAAAGAAATGGGAACAAAACAAAGAAGAAAATTCAAGAATGAGAGGATGGAGGAAGAAGCAATGCCCGTAATGAAGGTGGGATGTATTGAAAGCGCTTAGGAAGCTAGTAGTTGCTATTATTGGTTAGCCCAGTATTTACTAGTTCCTTAGCTTACATTACAACCCATTAAGTCCTACGTGATCTTACATCACGCATCCGTATATTAGTGGAGTAAAACACTAGAGGCAAGCTTATGGGTCATGACATGATGCATGTGAAATCTTCTTGGGAGAGCGAGCCAAATCATATTCATATACCCCTACACGTAGTGCTTTGGAAATCTTATGATGGAAAATGGGGTAATTCTATTGTGTTGTGAGGGCACATGCTTGACGAGAGATAAAATTTCAGTCGGATGTCTTCATCAATGATTTGCACGAGTTTGCCGAGATCAGAAGCGATTCTTGAGGTTAGGAGGTCTTAATGTGGTACTTCATTGTATTGATGAAACCATGCATGTTTTCTGTATGATTTCTCATCTTAAATAATCTGTATAGTCGTAGCTTGAATGGTCGAGCCAAATTAGCTATGCGTGGGTTTCAATTGCATGAGATGTGAGAGTATTGTTCGAGGACGAACAAGGTTTTAAGTGTGGGGTAAGGGATCTTGGGCAGAATTTCATGCCCAAGTGATACTCAAATGCTTCATTTCTACTTGTTTATCTATTGTTATGTGTACATTCTCATGTGATTATTAGGTAAATGTGAATTTATACTAACCAACATGATTAGTGTTGATTTGTAGGTAGAAGGAATTTTTGGAAGTTAATCTACAAGTTGGTGAAGTGTGGGAATGGGCTTGAAGAAAGAAGTGGAAGTTGACAAGGAAGTTGGCAAAAATAGGGGCTCCGCGATGGCGCCGTGGTCACGCTACCATCTCAGAGGCATTCTGCCTGGGATGAATAAATTATGTCAAATTCCAAGGATACATTCTCCGTGTCACAGCGGCAGTGCTCCGCGATGCACTCCGTGTCACATCGTGTGTTATTACCTGGAACCTCAAGTTCCATTGAAGGTGTGCGATAGCACCATGGCAGCGGAGGGGCAAGGCCCGCGGTACGTGCCACGCCTGTAGCAGTTACCTAGGAGCCGAGTTCCAGTGGGGGTCCGCGATAGCTCCCGTGGCACGGAGTGCAGTGCTCCGCATTCCGTGCCACGTTGCTTGTTATTTCGAGAAAATTCGCCAATAGTATAAATATCAATTGTTACTTTATTTCTTAAAATGGACTTTTTTTTGAGCAAGAACGTGGTAGCAGGTAGTTGAGAGGACGAAATTTTAGGCTTTCCTTTTTCTCTATAATTTCAATTGCTTGTATGAATTCTACTTATTTAAAGATGTTTAATCCACAAATGAGTGGCTAATTCACCCTTGCTGAGGTTAAGGATAATTGTAGAGGAATGTAATCATTAATCATTTCAGTTTTCATCTTTTCTTCAATGGTTGTTCTATCAATTCTTGTTTTTACCGCATTAATGCTTGGCCAATGTTAATGTATATCTTAGAAATCCAATTTTGATTCTGAAAAGGAAAGTAATTGGAAAGATGTGAATTGGTATCATATGATCTTTTCTTAGCTGAGAAAATTGAGAAAAGATTTACGTTCAGAATAGAAATATATCTGAAAATCTTATTAGTCATTTATGGAATCGGTATGTATGGCTAGAGCATGAGATTCTTATATCACAGAAATGTAGAATAAGGTCTCATGATTCTTTAATTGGATAGGAGTCGAAAGATCCAATCCATAGGCAATTAATTCCTAACTAGCAACCGAAGAGGAGATTATCTTAGTTGAATTAATAAATTACATCCCTGCATGTTTTCCTTAACCTCAGCTTGTTCATTGCTATTGTTCAGACTTCAAATTATAATCTTGACTTAGATTCTTATTACTTAGTAATCTTAACTCATGTCATTATTTTTTTGCTGTCTACATTGATAGAGTTATCGTTCACTAATGCTTAGGTTAATTACTACCGTAGTTCAGTCCCTGTGAGATCGATACTTGGCTTGGAAATAGCCAATTTTTACTACTTGTACGACCACGTGCACTTGCGTGTAGTTTGGCTCGAACAGTAACAACTCGACACAATGACCTATTGGGTCTACCAACGAGTCATTGTATTGCTCAATGTCAGTTCTCCTAAAAATTTCTATCCAGTCACCATGGGAGGAACCAACGACCTGTTGGTTCATCCATTGAGTCATGGTACCTCAAGGCCACTTCCAATGAGCCCGTAACTCAGCAGTAGCCAGACAAAGACATGGTGTGTGTAAGAGACCAATGACTATCCCAACCAGCCGTGGATCTCAATCAATGACTCGTTGAGTGACCTGCTGGTGCCCTGTCGGTAGTTTTTCCAAGTTTTTCCCCAGGGATATTTTTGTACTTCTCACCTTTTTAATCCCTAAACTACGTTGTTTTGGTTGATTAAAAGGGAATTTATAGGGGTAATCAAGGATTACTTTTATCCCTCTCATCCCCTTAGAAAATCATTCCTGTAGTAAGTTTACTCTCAGAAACTCTCAGAGCAAGAATTAGGCAGTCATCTTCTCAGATTCTAAAGGATTCTCTCCTTGTACCTCTTCACTAGGTATGTGGAATTCAACTTCTTCCCCTGTGTCCCCCAAAATCCTCTAAATTTTCTATCGCTATAGCCCCCGCGGTTTCAAATGTGGAAGGGTTTGCATAAAAACTCTTAAATTTCAAGTGGAATATTCACTATGAATTAGTTGTTTTATTATTCCCAATTTCTAGGAATTTTGTGGAATTAGCATCTAGTAGAATGATTTAGCCTTAGTTTCTAGATCAGTAAATTAGAATCTTACATGTTGGACTAGTTTTCCCAGGGCTTGATTCTATCGCTTTGGGATCTGCATATTGTTAGTATATCTTGAAATGTTAGTCAGATGCATGTTAGTCCAGTCTCAGTCAGATTATTAGCATACTCAGTATTATTCAGAAATGTTAGTTGATCAGTTTGTCACAGTCTTTTCTTGTGGTGTTAGTAATGCCTCCCAGCTTATCGCCATTAGACTTCTAGATACCGTATATCGACTTTAGTGGTTCTTTAGACGGTTATGATGCTTCCAGATAAGCAGCTCTGGCCAGTCTTAGAACACCAGTTACAGAATCCGGTTCGATAAGACTCTCAGGGTACTTTCAGATAGGTATTCTGACTTAATCTTTGGACCTCAGTTTGGAGCTAATGCTAGTAGTCATTCTAGGACTATCCACTCGGGAGTAGGACTAACACTGAGAGGATCAGGTTCCAGTGCACCTAGGCTCCCAGAACTATGCTTCCACCATAGGTTATTTTATTGGCCTTATGGCCCCAGACTTGTGATCACCCAGTTCATGCCTTTTACATGGCACATAAGGTCCTACCGATAGGGTGTATATATCGGACTCACCGTCTAGCTCATGGTTATATGTCGGTTATAGACTCTCCTACTAGTTCAGTTTCAGCTTAGCATAGCTCAGAACAGTTTCAGTTTACTCAGTTAAGTACAATTAGTTCAGATCAGTATCTCAGATTCGTATGTCTATTACCATCGGACAGGTCATTTTGACTATTTCAGTTATATTTCAGTTATATTTCAGTTTCAGTATTTTAGTTGTTCATTGCATGTCATTACAGTTCAGTTATTTATTCATTATGTTATATTTTCTCCTGCTTACTCAGTTCATTCAAAGTACAGACGCATACCTTCCATGTTGTAACATATCATTATACAAACCCGCAGGTTCTCGGGCCTCAAAGCATCATTAGCAGATCTTCTCCGTGTGATATCAGTAGTACCAGTGGTGAGTCCTCATATTTCAAGAACGATATTTATTTTTCGTTAGTTATTTTCATTCCGATAGACTTAAAGTTAGCTGGGGTTTGTCCTAGCAAGATGTAGATGACTTTCAGACATAGATTCATACTTTCAGTTGTGTTTTCAGATGTATAAGTATTTATCTTTTAGTTTTCTAAATGGTTTTAGTATTTAAGCTTCCTCTATGATTTACTCAGATTACCAATGTTATGATAAACCATGGGTTATCTTGGGGTTACTTGTGACTCCAAGTACCGTGTCTTGTCTAGGATATAGACTGGATCATGACAAGGCTACTGCTTGGAATCCGCATTACATCGACGGTTTGCAGATCAGAACTGGCATTCAGCCGCCTTGTCGCCAATGGAATTATTGTCAGCCTAGTTTATCAGCTTCGCATCGATGAGCTAGCAGCAGTCCGCGGATATCATCCGGTGTCTCACTGATGCTGCCTGTTCTTTAATGATAATTTTTTCGTCTTTGCCTTCCATCTCAATTTTAGTTAAATGTTCAGTTATTTTATTCCGATACATTATGGCTACCACTAAAATCATGTTTGTAGAAAATGTCATCATCTAGAAACACAGGCAAAGGCAAGGTACCAAAGAACTACCAAAGGCAAGGGAGAGGCTAATGCCTCCACAACACCTGTCGACACTAGGGAGGCTATCATTTTCCGCGTGCCCGACATGAAAGGGAACTACACTATGCAAGGCAGTCGATAACGGTGGAGAAAAGGTTCGACTTGGCGGGACTTCCGTGCAGGGAATTGGCCAACATTACCGTCAGTTCACAGACAGGAAATGACATGCTTTTTCCAATCCTCTACCAGACTATTACCCAAACCTGGTGCCGAAATTTAAGTGCCTCTTACCAGGCTAGACAGATCGTGAAGCACAAAGGAATAATCGATGAAGTCCCCTTCCTACCATCAGTCATGGTACGCGGGGTGGAGGTATAAATCACTCCAACAGCAATCAACTATTTGTTCTAGGAAGACAAAATTGACTCAGGCACAGAGTATATGGCTAGGATTGTAGACATGAAGAATCAGTTCACCTGGATAGTTCTATCATCGCAGTTGACACCCCCACTATGGGCCTCCATGGGTGGAAAATTTTTTCACCATGATCTGAAGTTCGAGGCCAAGTTATGGTTGGATTTTATCCGTGGCCGCATCATTCCTTCCAAAAATGAGTAGCAAGTCAGCTTGGAGTTAGCAATTCTCATCACCTACATTATTTCTTGAATCCCCATTAACTTTGGGAGATTGTGGCTCAAATAGATGGAAGTTTTTGAAGGAAAGACAGCCAGCACCTTCATGCCTTATGCAGTCCTTATTTCCTAGATGTGTTTACAAGTGGGTGTGCCATTGTTCCCTGATTATACCCCTGTCCCTGCCTCAGGAGTGATAGCTGACAGGAAAGAGATGTCGATGCACCCGCGGTCAAAAGGAAGAGATTGTAAGCTTTGGGTTGGCTGAGGTATCACTATCCCATGGGTCAGAGCAGTCACTGCAGGCCCTAGATTTGAATGTGTCCCACCAAGAAGCTATGAGCCAAACCTCTGGGTGACACTCAAGGGAGCATCTCCCCTCTAACATCCTCCCAGCCAAGTGGTTTCCACAAGCCGTGGAAATGACCAACTCTCATGAGAGCCAACTTTTGTAGTCTCCTACACTTACGCTCAAACAGTCAAACGGGAGCTAAAGTTAATGTATGAGAGCCTTACAACCTTATGCAAATGGGTGGACAGGGAGGGGGTTGTTACATCTCTCAGAACCGAGGTGCGGGGGGGTGGAAAAGTCAGAAACTCATGGAAGTGCCCGACACGAGCGCTTCCTTGATGCCGCGATGGCTGCTCCCTCCACCGTTTGAGGCCCAATTGACGATTTGTTTGAAGGCTTGGGGGACGATACCGAGGATCTAGGAGAGGTTGAGTTTTGCTAGTGCCACAGGCACGGGGAAGCTGCGAATGACGAGTATGAGGAGTGACTAGCTCAGGGAGTCTTTCACCCTTTATATTTGCCATACATTGGGGACAATGTACTCTATTGGGCCGGGAGGGACGGCGTTTGTTGTGGGGTCAGTTTTGATGTTTTAGTTTAAAGATGAGTTGAAGTAGCCCTTGTCTGGCTTTTATTTTTTTTAATTATCTATGATGGATTGTGAGACTTTGTCAGGCTTGGTTTTTTATTTGTTGATGATTGCCCTTGTCGGGCTGATGATGTTGAATGATTTAATTTTGTTGATGATTGCCCTTAAGGGCCTGGTGATGTTGAATGATTTGGTTGAAATTTTTGAATGACTTGGTTGAAATTTTTAGGTGAACGTTAGTGGCTAATAATGAGAATGGGGTCCTTGTGTTGAATTGTTTACTCCTTCGTGACCCAAGTCCTTTGTTTATTCGTTGTGTAAATAATAGAATAGTAATCAAACTCCAAGGGTTTTCTTCATACCATGATTCTTTTCCTCGAGGAGTTACGTTCTTTGTTTTCCTTTCCTTTTGTTGTTGAACTGGGTTGGCATTTCCCGATGATAGATTTGGTGGCGACTCTAAGGGAAAATGCCATGTCATTTTTTAGTCTTTTATGAGCTGTTTTGAGAGGCACCATCCCAATTAAATGAAATTCTAAAATGGGGCATGAAAAATGAGAAATAATGAGTCAGATGTTTGAATCAAGAACATAGCACTCTTTGTCATACTTTGTAGATTCCTTGCTTGACTTATGAGTTTGCATGTTTTAATGTCTTAAATGAATATTTTGTGTGGATAATTGACTTTTTGGTCTCTTAAGGGTGATGCCTTGTAGTAGTAAGGACTTTTAGAATCTCATGCACAACTTCTTGTCTAGAACTTTCCCCAAGTGTAACTCAAGGCGAACTTCTAGATGTAGTTGCACTTAGAACATGATCTTAGGCCTTCTTTTGTGCAGTCACCACCCAAAATGGCCTCCTTGAGCATCAATTTTTGATATCCAATGTTTGAGCCTTTGACTCTTTCTGAAACCACATTACAAGCCTAATGACCATTTTTAATTCTTCTCTTTGGCACCCATCCTCCCTAATTGCTAGTAATAAAACAATGAAAAATGGGGGCTTCAAGCTAATGAAATGGGGCGCGATATGAAATGAATGTGAGATAAGGCAAAAGCCTGAGTTTGGGGCTGCAAAAGAAGGGGGAAAATGAGAGCTTCAATTTGAGGTAGCACAAAATTGTGATAAAATGAATAACCACAATGAGACCTTGAATCAGAAAAGAAAAAAAGAATAGTAAAAGGTTCTATCTCTTGCATACAAAAGGCTAATTTGGAATTCATGGTGTTAAAAGGGTGGCTTGTGTTACACGAATGATGAAGATAATGAACAAATAGAAATAAGGTGGAGTAATTTCAATAAGATAATGGGATGTTGCAAGTGTTTATAAGGGAATTAGGGAGGCATTAGTCACTAAAGCTATATATTTATCCTACCCTCATCCCTAGCCTATGTTATGGCCTGCAAGTCCTAAGTGGATTTCCACGTGCAGTTGCTCTACGTTAGTGGAGAATTACAAGGAAGGGCAAGCTTATGGGTCGAGTTGACTGCATGCAGATTTCTTTTGGGAGAGTGAGTGCAATCTTTTCATTGTGCAATTCCTTGTCTGAATGCATTGAGTTCATGAAGAATATAGGGATTTTCACTTCGGTGAGTGGCATCATCCCTTTTGAGGGCAATAAATTGTAAAGGTAAATTTGCATAGGGCATGAGAAATGCAAGATCTAAGGCAAGTTTTGAATGTGAAATGGTTATGAATTGAGATGCTATACGTTCTTCAATGAGTTATGCCCTTGTTTTGCAAAAAAAAGTCTATTGTGAATCGCGCTTTTGAATGGTGGTGGCCTCTTGAAATGTTTCCATTTTTATTGTTTTGGGGAATTTGCTTCTTTTCAGTGAGTCGGTGAGCAATTTTTGGGTTGTCTGAGGTCAAGTGGTAATTAATGCATACATTTGTGTGAAGTGGCATGTTGTTTACCTGATATTAACTGCATTATTGAGGATAAGCAATGTTCAAGTTTGGGGGTCGATGAGTTGGTAAATTACTAACTCATTGGCTCTTAAGCATGAATTTTAGTATAGTTTTCAAGTTGTTTTAGATGGATTTTATGCCTTTTTTTTATTTTTTGCGTGCAGATACCGATTTGGGAGAAAAGAGCAACAAAGGGAGAAAAAAGGGAATTAGGTGAAAAACCGGCGCTTCACCGAAAGAGACCGATGAAACATCAGAAAAACACCGGCCAAGAGATGGTGAACACTGCCTTTGGGAATGACAACAAATGGCAAATGTGGACTTCAACTGCACTCATTGGTATTTCGCCGATTGACCACTGGAATTTCTGGATCGAAGAGAAAAGAATCAGTGGTACGTGGGTTGAGACCAGCAAAATGCCGGAGGAATTTCCTATGGCCTATGGAACTCACTAGAGGCGGAACAAATTAGAGCCTGCGATCTTACAAAATGGAACCGTGAATAGTCGATACTCCGATTGATGCCGTAACGCTGATCAGGGGATAAATTATCCAGCACGAAAAAAGAGATAGATGTATACACTTTTCTTTTGAATATATTCTGGGAGAAGTACTTTGTACTGATGAGACCTTTTTTAATTTTTAGCTTTTAGAATATCTTGGCAAAGAAGAAAGTAAGAACTTGATTGGTGGAATTTGAAAAGAATTATTTTTATTTTCTTTAGAATTATTTTCATTTTCTTCTTTTTCTTCTTCATAGCAAGGTACTGCCATTGTTGATGCACTTGTTGAATTTGATTTTGCTAGTCCTATTATTGAATTCAATGAGTTTATTGTTAAATGTGCTTTTGAATTTCTTAATTATGAGTAGCTAAATCATTAACTAGAGGTGTGATGATTGATGCTTTTATTAGAGCGGGTATTGCTAGAGTCATCTCAAAATTGTTTAATAAAGTGGAAATATGTTAGATTCTCTCCAATCTATAATTGAATATCCATTGATATTGATGTGGATCTCCAATGTTCTTAAATACTTCTGATTGCTGCTTGCAAAAGAAGAATTGGAGTTTTGGGAGAGAATTTATTAGTGGGTATGGATGAGAGATTATGAAATTGGGCTAGAAATAGCCAAACTTACATTCTCACTCCTAATTAATACAGCTAATAGCTAAGCAAATTAGTACATCTATTAATCCAAATTGGATCGGTTGAGTTAATGGTGTCTAGAGGATTGAAAGAACTCTAGCAAGAGGTATAATGAGGCTGAAACGCATTAAATGCCCAATTTCCGAGATTATTTACACAAATTGAACTTATGAGATGACCTAGCATGACCCTATTTAGTTAGCATATCATCTACACCACACCTCTAGTCTTTCACATTCTTGTCAACAACCTTGGTAATTTTGTTATCATAGTCAGCCAAATTAGAAGTTAAATTCCTTTGTAAATATCAATCTCCCCAACATGTTTATTTCATGTTATTCCCAAGTGGTGCAAGAAAATTAAATTTCAAACGACACTGTACATATCATTCACTAGTCCCCTGTGGGATTCAACCTCGAAACCCGTCGGGATATTTGCTTTGGATATTAACAACCCATTTATACTTTTTGTATGAAGAGTATATTTTGGAAGTTATCACTAGGTAGCACCTAATTTAACGTTATGGTACGATGCAACTTCCTTAATCATTCAGACGTCATTAAGGTACATCGACTCAATCTCTCTTATTTCTTTAGTGTCTCCCATATACGCTTTTATTCTTTTCCCCATTTACCTTGAACCTCTTACTATCTTTGTTTTCAAGCTCCACTGCACCATATCGTTACACGTTCATCACTCTATACGGTCCCATCCACCTAGATTTCTATTTATCGTGATGCAGGAAGAGCCTTGAATTAGACAAGAGGGACCAAACCAGCTTGTGTTGAACTTTTTACTATCTTCCAGCCATGGTAGATTTTTATCCTTTCTTTATAAATGGTGGCACTCTCATAAGCTCGGAATCGCAACTCATCTAACTCATTTAGCTGATCTAATCTCAACTTAGCTGCTTTATTCCAATCCAAATTAAACTTTCGCGCCCATAGTGCCTTATGCTCTAACCCCGCGAGCATATGACATGACTTTCCATAGACAAGCTGATACGTAGATCAGCCAATACGGGTCTTATCAGTTGTTTGATATTCCCATATTGCATCATCAAGATTCCTAGACCAGTCTGTCTGGCTAGTGTTCACTGTTTTGGCCAGAATAGTCTTGATCTCCCTGTGGGACACTTCCATTTGCCCACTTGATTGAGTATGGTAAGGTGTTGCCACCTTATATTTCACACCATATTTCTCCAACAGAATTCTAAAGAAGAGATTACAAAAATGTGACCAACTGTCACTGATGATTGCTCTGGGAGTACCAAATCTAGCAAATATGTGCTTCCACAGAAATGTTGTAATACTTTTCCCTTCATTGTTAGGGAGTGCAATGGCCTCCACCCATTTTAAGACGTAGTCCATAGCCACCAAGATGTATTTCATCCCATACGAGCTCACGAAGAGCCCATGAAGTCAATACCCATATATCTTAATAACTCTTCAAGAATAGGGGTTAATAGTAGATCATGCTTACGAGTAATGCCATCTTGCCTTTTCCAATGATCACATGATTCTGGGTAAGTATCTTGGTGGATAGAGGGCCAATAATACCCGCACTGTAAAATTTTGTGCGCAATTTGGATATCACTATGATGACCCCAACTAGGATGAGGGGTAAGCCTCCAAATACTCAACATCTCTAACTCAGGCACACATCTCCAAATTAGTCCTATCCTCGACAAATACGTAATAGATATGGTTCATCCCAATAGTACCTCCGAGCATCAAACAGGAACTACTTCCATTGCTAGGGCATCATATCTACTGGAATCATGTCACCAACAAATAATTTGCATAGTCAGTGGACACAAGGATCAAATCTGAGATGAAACTAATACATGTTCATTTGGGAAGGCATCATTGATATCAACTTACTCTTTGCTCTACTTACTTCTAGTTTGGACAAGTGATCGGCTACCTGATTTTTTATTCCTTCCGGTCTTTTACCTCAAATTCAACTTGGAGAAATAACACCATCTGATCATCCTTGGTTTAGAATCCTTGATATCAAGTACTCATATAAAAGATAGTTCAGATAGACAATTACTTTACTTCCAAGAAAGTATGCCCGAAACTTGTTAAATGCAAAGACCACTGCTAGTAGCTCCTGTTCAGTGACTGTGTAGTTCTTCTGAGCTGCATTAAGTATCTTACTGGAATAATGGATGGGGTGAAAAATATTCGTCTCCGTTGCCCCCGTGACAGCACCAAGGGCCACCCCACTAGTATCACACATTATCTCAAACGAGATAGACCAATCTGGAGCTGTAATAATAGGAGCGGTGGTGAGTCTCTCCTTCAGGCATTCAAAAGCCTTCAGACATGCTCTATCAAACACGAACTTCACCTCCTTCTCAAGAAGTTAGCACAATCTTTATTCAATCTTGAGAAGTCCTTGATGTTAAACTCCTATAGAATCTTGCATGCCTCTAAAAAAGCTTTTGACCCTTTACAGAGATAGGCAGTAATCCAGCTACTCACTTTTTCCTTGTCCACCTCTATCCCATTTCCTAAGACTTCCGTGACCCAACACTATCCCTTCTTTTGACAATGAAGGACATTCTAATTCTAAGAACTGGGTTAGTCGCACACACACACACACAAATAATACCCTGAATGTCCCTAAGATCAAACTGAGGGTGTAAGCAGAGAAAATAGAAATATTGCACCAGGCCAAAGGACGACTCATCCAGTGACCTGTGGAGGTTACCCATGTGTCATGGAGTGACTCGGGAGGTGGAGGTTGCGTCGTGGTCAGGGGGTGACCACGGGTGAAAGTCACGAGTCGTGAAAGTCGCTTCACGACCTGTGAGGTTGGTCATGGTTAGGAGGAAGAGTTGGAGTGGTTTTCTTAGTGGAGATCATGAGTGGGAAGTCATGAGTCGTCCCCTCACCCCACAACTCATGGAGTCCTCATAGGACTGGCAGAGTCCATTTCCTGTGAATTTAGTAAGAGTGTTTTCATATACTTAGCTCCTAAGTCCTAAACTATGTTGTTTTAAGCTCTATTAGAGAGTTTTATGATTTCTAGCCTATCCTAAGTCATTCTCTCCCATGCATGCAAGATTAGAGGGTTCTATTGAAGATCAAGCTTGAGAATTCTTCATGCCTTCCCCAAATCTCTGGGCTTTCAAGGAAGGGTGTAGAATTAGATTTTTCAGGTATGTAGGGTCATGAATGAGAGTTTACCCTTCAGTCTCATTCCCAAATCCTATCTCAGGATCATCTATTCAAGTGTATGATTCTATGGGGTCTTAATACAATTTGTGAAATTCTCTATGTTTAATTCATGGATCAATTCCCATCATGTTTCAAATGACGTCTTAAGATTCATGAGTTAAATTTTGCTGCCTACGCCCCTCACCTTGGGATGCATGACTGGAACCTGATGCCATAATCGAGATCTCGAGCTGACCTGGCTTATGCACTCCTGGTTCTTACCCACAATTCAAATCAAGAAAACAACGATCTATATCTCGGTCAGAACATAGCCTCAAGCTGACAAGGACGCATAGCCACCTATAAAAGAAAACAACTAACCAACCACAAGGCAATAAGGGAATACTATAAATGGCATGTCCACCATGCTTTCTAGTTATAACATAAGGAAACAGCAGTCACAAACATGCTATTGTCGTATAAGGTCAAGTAACCAATAGCTAAACCAGGGCCCCACATGGCGCTTGAGATAAATATACATGGGCCCCACATGGCCAACAACAACAACCATCAACTGAGAAACTGTAGTCTACAAGCCTCTAAGAGTGGAATAATAGCGACGGGGCCCCGACCTACCCAAAAGCTGTAAAACAAAGAACAAACATTCTCTAACTATCAACTCGAGAAAAGGAGCGACGGGACTGGAGACTCTAGCTGGTGATCAGGGAAGGTCCTGAACGTGTCTATCCGCACCTGCAGGTAAGTAATGCAGCGGCCCAAAGATGGGCGTCAGTACAATATGTACCGAATATGTAAGTCAGTAATGAAATGATCAATAATATGATAATAGAGCTGAAAAGGATCAATAGAAAAGATAAGAGGTATAACATGAATAGCCCCCCAACCTGTTGCTGGGTATAACTAACAATAAGTAATGCAAACAAAACTCATTCAGCCCCCATAATCCTGGAAGACACAACCAGTATAGAATAATCCGCCCGGGCCCCCCATGTCTGCCAAGCAGCACACTCCAACCCATATACCGCCAGCATGGTCAATATGAGTCAATGGGTAACTATAGTCAACCTACGTGGCCTCTGGTCTGCAACCGAGCTCTCGTAGGCTCCTATAGCTGCAAGTTCCGAGCCCGATGGGCTCCTGTAACTGCGCCCTGGGCACACAAGGCTCAATGGAGGGTTAGTGATGCCGACACGGCATAAATATAAAAGCCCATTTATGGATGGACTGTAATATAACTTTGGCTTGAAACATAGTCCCTGACAACATATAGCTCCTTGAGCGATCCATATAGCCACGTAGGCGATGACATGGTTAGCAACCCTGAAGGTTGGTCGACGGAAGGTATAGGTAGCGCATCCTGCAACCTGGGGCTAAATGCTAGTCTCAAACTAACGGTAGCAGCTAATCTCAACATACATGCTTGACTTTATTATAAGATATATGTCGTATTACTATACGACAAAAATAACTTGCTGAAGGAATTGACCTTAAATACCTCGAATGCCGATTCTCGTTAACTAATTAGTTTCAACCTGCAACCGGTGGTTCCACTCAACTGTAGCTCTTACGATGAGAGAATAGGGCTATTTTCCGTACTAAATTCAGCAAGCAATAATATTTTTCAATATAATATTAACTATAATTGAACTCTATTTAACTAGGTTGAAAGTTTACAATTTCTTGAGAGTTTAGAAGGGAGAAATGCTTACCTATTTCCCGTGGTCATTGAAATTCAATTTGGATTAATTCTGAAAAACTTTACTCGGCGGGGTTCCAGTATACTGAGAGAATTTTCAAGAAATGACTCCGTAGAGGTGCTTCCCATAGTCCTAGAAGTTGTTATCCAAGGTGAATTTGCATTTGGACAAACAGTTTGACGACGTAATTCTGGATGAAAACTAATCGAAACTCACATTGCTCTCTCTCTTTAGTTCGAGAAAAATGTTGAGGAATGATTTAAAATTAACAAGGAGGGCCTTATATAGTAATAGGTCGGTGGAAGGGGGGAGCCTCACGCTGGCCAACACGCCAAGGGCATGCAGCGCTGCACTGCCCATCACGTAGGCAAGCTGGCGCTGTCGCACAGCCCTCTCAGCTAGGCCTCGCCCGACCCTGCTAATCCACTCGATGATGTCCTCGCTCGTCCTGCCTCCGAGGCTCTTCCCACACATGTCAAGCTCTCATTGCTCGTCACAAGCCCACGCTCACACACACTAGCTGCTAACATCTTGCGGGTAAACATCTCCCCTTAGAAACATTCTTCCTCGAATGTAATCTTTAGGCTTAAAAAAACTCAACTCTTTTAACTAATGCTAGAAAAATTTTGGAAGAGTCTCCCTCTGTATTATTATATGGACTATCCAAAAACATGAAACGCAGAAAAGCCCAACATAGGCATCTCACAGGATTCTATAAACATTACTCCACCACATAGAGGAAACCACTAAACAAAGACTAATAACATAAGCAGTAAATAATAGCTGAACAAACAACCTTACCTCAACTACATAATCCGGGTAAATCTTGAAATAAGTGAGGATATCTAGACCTTATGTCGTCCTCAACTTCCTAAGTCATTTCTTATTTATTTTTGTTCCTCCATAGAACTTTAATGGAGGCTACATCTTTAGTTCTTAACCTACGAATCTGCCTGTCTAGTATAGCAAGTGGAACCTCTTCGTAGGATAAACTCTTCAGTAACTTGAACATCCTCAACTGGAACAACCCGAGACGGGTCCCCATGTCTCTCACAACATTGACACGTGGAAGACTAGATGAACAGATTCTATCTCTGAGAAAAATGTTTCATGCCACTGGGCCTCATCCTCTGGGAGATCCGAGCAGCTACTGGGAAGCTAGCCCAGTTGCTTTTGCTGTAAACCCACCGCTTTCATCGGAACATTATAATATCCGTGTAATTCATCACATTTTCCTGTCACACTTTACTGGACTTCGACACTCGGCTTATTAGCAAGTGCTTCTGTTTATTTTTATTTTCTTCTTATCTGGTGGATCATCAGTCCAGCTGTCCAACTCTACGGAACCATTTGATGGGTGACCTATTTTCTTCCATATAAGGCCTCAAGGTGTCATCTGGATTGAAAAATGAGAGTTGTTATTGTATGCAAATTCTATAAGGGGTAGATGCTCGTCCCAACTTCCTCCAAATTTTAGCACACACGCCCGTAACATATCCTCGATCGTTTTAATTGTACATTCTGCTTGCCTATCTGTCTGAGGGTTGAATGTTGTGCTCAGATTAACTTGTGTCCCTAAGCCTTTCTGAAATGACTCCACTTAATCTAATTGTGAATTGTGCCTCTATCGGAAATAATAGATGCGGAACACCATATAGTCGAACTATCTCCTGATATACAACTCAACATAGTCTTCAGTAGAGAAGGTAGTTCTGAATGGCAAGAAATGGGCTGACTTCATTAGTCTGCTTGACAATGACACAAATAGAATCGAATATACGCCAGTGAGGTAACCCTCGTCACAAATTCCATATTGATTTCTTTCCCATTTCCATATAGCACCGCTATCTCCTAAGTCAATTCAGGTTTCTGATGTTCAACTTGCTTCCCATTTCATATAGGCAACCGCTATCTCCTAAGTCAATTCAGGTTTCGATGTTCAACCTTACCTGCTGGCAATTAGGACACCGTGCTACAAATTCAACTGCACCTTTTTCATTCCAAGCCACCAGTATATTTCCTTTATGTCATGGTACATCTTTGGGTAGCCTGGATCAAGAGAGTAACGAGAATAATGTACCGCTGCCATGATTGTTACGGAGCCCTACTACATCTAGAACGCAGAGAATCTCAAGACCCCGTCTTCCTAACTTAAAGTCCATTAATTCACCTTGCTGAACCTTACCTTGGAGTTGTACTAGGTTAGGTCCTTATATTGCCGCTCTTTACCTCTACTACCGTGGATGATACTATTGTATTCTCAATCACGTGACCATTATCCTATGAATCTACTACCCTGGATCAGCTAAGTTGGATAGCTAGTGTAGTTATGGATCCATTTCCCACTAATCTGGCCTTAGATGTGCTACGCTTCCCATAGATCTGCAGCTAAGGGCATCTAGGACAATATTAGCCTTCCTTGGGTGATAAAAATATCACGCCTAGTCTTTCAGTAATTCTAGCCAACGATATCGCGTAAATTAACTCTTTCTCAAGGGAAAGATGTACTAGAGGCTCTTGAGAAGGATCGCAAAAAATATCCACGTGCACACCATACAAGTAATGCCTCCATATTTTTATGTCATGAACCATTGCAGCTAACTCCAAATAATGAGTGGGAAAGTTCTTTTCATTCTTCCTTAGTCGCCTTGAAGCATAAGAAATTACCTTACAAAGGTTGCATTAGAACGCACCCTAACACAATGCCCGAAGCATCACAGTATATAGCATAACCCTCTGAACCCTCCAGTAAGGCCAATACTGCTGCAGATGTCAATCTATTTTTCAACTCTTGAAAACTCGTCACAAGCCTCGGTCCAATGGAACTTGGCCGCTTTTGAGTCAATTTGGTCAAAGTCACGTGATAGGGTAGAAAATACTTCCACAAACTTCTATAATACCCGGCTATAACTCTAGGAACCATGAAGTTGGAGTCATGGATCTGGGCCAATTCTTACTACCTCAATTTTCTAAGTGAATCAACCTGAATACCCGGCATCCGATACAATATGGCCCAAGAAAGTTATAAAATTTTACGAGAACTCACATTTAGAAAAGTTTTCATATAACTTGCGATCTTTGAGGATCTGGAGTATTGTCCGCAAAATGATCTCTATTGTTCCTCTTTGAACGGGAATACATCAGAATATCATCGATGAACACTATCACAAATAGATCTAAATATGTCCTGAAGATGTTGTTCATCTCGATCCATGAACACCGTTGGGGAATTCGCCAACCCGAAAGACATAACTAAGAATTCTCAAAATGACTATACCTGGTCCTGAAAGCTATCTTCAGGATATCTTTCTCCCGAACTCGCACTTGATGGTACCCGGACCTAACAATTTTGAAAATATTTTTCCCCTATAACTGATCAAACAAATCATCTATCCTTTGAAGGGGTATTTATTCTTAATGGTAACCTTATTCAACTGCCAATAATCTATGCACATTTGTAGGGGAGACATCTTTCTTTCACATAAATAAACAGAACTGGTGCACCCCACGGTGAAGTACTGGCCTGATAAATCCCTTATCTAACAATTCTTTCAACTCATCTTTCAATTCTTTCAATTTAGCAGGAGCCATTCGATATGGAGGAATGGGTATAGTGTGGATGAGTACCTGCAGCGTTGACAGAGAAATCAATTTCCCTGTTCTGGGAACACCAGGAGTTCATCTGGAAACTTATTAACCACTGGGATGGACTGAAGGTCGGGGATCCCTCTTGCATATCCCGAACCCTAACATTATGGTAAATACACCCTCTCTCTATCAACTTTTTTGCCCAAAGATAGGATATGAACCTACCTTTTGGCGTAGCTGCATTACCTTTCCACTCTCGCACTACCTCCCCTGGAAAGTGAAATCGGTCAGTCTTGGTCCAACACTCCACATAGGCATAACATGGCGCTAGCCAATCCATACCCATCATCAAAATCAATCATTTCTAGCTCCACTAAATCTTCAACTTCCGGTGACCGACAACCTTCTACTGGGCAACCCTGGTAAATCATTTTAGCCATAATAGAATCACCTACGGGTGTAGACACCGAGAAGGGTCGCTGAAGTAATTTCGGCGTTATACCAAACTTTTGGGCCACTAAGGAGTAACTATTATACCTTAAATCCCAAAGATCAGACACAGGAGTTGAAATGGAGAAAATTGGAAATTTGGAACCAGGTCACAGAATAAATCGCTCCAGACCCATGGGGTAGACCAAGAGTCGCGAGGACTTGTGGTGAGGTACTAGAGTAGATTTGAAATTTTGGGTTTTGAAATCACCACAGACATCACAACGAGTCGCGGGTCAGTCCCCAAGATTCGTGGGATGAGTTGTGGTCACCGGCTGCTAATGATTTAAGATTTTGGGCAGTGAAGATGACGAGTGGTGAGCACGAGTCGTGGTCACTAGTAACAACTCGTAGGGTCCCCCGTGGTTAGCCCCAGATGAATTTTTGACAGTACACACAATGAATGATGCCACAAGTCATGGTCCTTGGTAACGATTCATCCAATCCTCGTGGGGACTAGCACGCTATTTCCCCGAATTTATCAAGGGATTTTCCGTAATTCCTATGATCCTAGGCCTAAAATACGTCGTTTTAAGATCGAAATAGGCATTTTTATGATGGGTAAGTTCATTTTAGGATCATTCACATCTATGTATACAACTTGAAGAGGCTTAGAAGGTGATCAAGTGTAGGTTTCTTCAAGTTTTTCTTTAATTCTTCATTGGGCAATTAGAAAAGTGGTAGAATCAGATCCTATCAGGTATTTAGGGTTATGAATGGGTGAATTTATTCACAAACTATGCCACCTCCCACTCTAATTCATGAAAATTCCTATGTTGATTCATGGGTTTTAACCCGTTGCATGAAATTTGTAAATCTATGCCATGGGTAAGGATCAAGGTGTTTTAATTGATGAATTATGATTCATGGGAAAGTTTTATATTGTTTCTCAATTATAATCACGTTTCAAGCCTTATAAACTAAAATGCCCATTTATGAGAAGTTCATGAAAGTTGAGATTTATGATGAATGTTCAAGTATGATGAGATATTATTGATGAAAAGAATCTTTTCAAGTTACCCATGTTTATAATTCCATTTTTAAGCGAATTAAGTATTTTCAAGTATGCTAAAGTATTGGGAAATTCCATATGTTCAAGTATGATTTATGATTTCCGAATTAAGCTTACCACATGGTTTTGGAGTTAAACTCCCATTTATGTTTAGCTTGTCGTATGGTTTGAGCAAAAGCTTCTCATGTATGATTTCAGATTGATTATGTATATCATTATTCAGCTTCCTATCCCTTGTGACGTTGGCCGCTTCATTGAAAACGATGGAGAACATATGCATATTTTTGGAAATAGTGTCTAGTACCGAGTAGGCTAATGGTTCAACTAACCCATGCCTCGTAACTACGCACCAACGTAGGTATGATCAGATTATTTTGGGACCTATGTGAGCTTTCCCCTACCCCAAGGGGGCTTTGAGCTTGATATCGATATCATGGTATAGTTTTTATCCTAGCAAGGCTTGGACGGCTCTACCCACTTGAGTATAATAGTTAAACGACGTAAGCTCTATCATGGTATGTAGGTTACATGATTAGTCTCCCATTGTTCCTCATGATTTCGCTTATGCAAGTTTATCATTTATGATATCTATATATGTTCTAAAACAGGTTTAACCCACTGTTCAGTTTTATTTATAATTATCAAATTTCACTTGGGTCATTCGGATTTAGTTATGATGTTTGGTTATGCTGGAGGCCATGATTTCAGAGCATATCATGCAAGCCCTAATCTAAGATTCTTATCTTGACGTTATTTTATATTATGCATGTTTTAAATGATTTTACTTATTTAAGAAATTTTATTTACCTTGCCTACTCTATTACTCCTATGTACTGACCGCATACTCTATGTTGTATCGCTTGTATGATACAGGCTCCGATCTTCAGACTCAGCCCCGTCACTAGCCATCTTCCAGTTGGGGCATTAGTCTATGTTGGTAAGTCCTCATCTACGAGGGCCCTCTTTTGGTCTGCTTATGTTGGCGATTTTTAGTTTCGTACTTTAGGAGTTAGTTGGGGTTTTATCCCATCAACTCATCAAGCACTTAGATGCTTTAGACAATCTGATTGTATTCAGTTTTAAACTCATGTTGATAATTTGGATTATATATTATGCTTAGACTTCTTCTTTGCTTATTATGCAAAGTCTTCCATTTTGTTTGATTGAGTTAGATGTATGTTCATGTCATGGGTTGACTTGGAGTCTCCTGGGCTCCTTGTCCCATATCTCGATCCGGGCCTATGTTCGGGTCGTGACAAACTTGGTAGAACAGGACATTAGGTTTTGGCGTCCTAGGTTTTTGAAAGCCACGTTAAGTAGACCCTTTTTCTGCGGTGAAGTATGCACAATTATGATGAAGAGGCTACGAGACGTTTAGGAAATGTTCCTCTTTAATGATCTATGTCGTGCTGTGAAATGTCTCTATCCTTCTACCTCGTGTTATTCGTGATTGCAGAATCATGCCTCCCCACAGAGTTAACGTCAGAAGGAATGGAAATGGAAATTTCCACGCAGGGATGGCAATAGGGACGAGCACCAATAAGCTCCACCAGTCCAGGAGCACCATGCACCAGAGACGGTTGCCCATGCTGAATTTCGGGCAGCTATTCAGATGCTAGCACAGGCCTTGACCACCCAGGTTAACCAGCAAGCAAGGCGCATGTCCTGCAGACCCAGGAATGCGGCGTATAAGTCATAGATTTCCTAAAGATGAACCTACCAGAGTTTCATAGGTCAAAGGTACTGATGGACTGTGCATGAGGTTTATTGATGAGATTGTCAAGATCACCGAGGTCATGGGGGAATGGAGTAGAGTGTGCTGATTTGTCCTCTTATCGCTGAAGGGGCATACATTTGGTTTACATAGTGGAAGGATAGTAGGGCAGCCAGTGCAGGCCCTATCAATTGATAGGAGTTTCACGTTGCCTTTCTAGATCGATTTTTCCCTCGTGAGATAAGGAAGTTGAAGGAAGTAGAGTTCGTGGACCTAACAGGGGAAGATGACGGTGCAAAAGTATTCCCTAGATTTCACTGCTTATCAAAATACGCCCAAAGTTAGTGGTTGATCATAGGGCGCGAGTGAAAAGGTTTGTTCATAGGGTATAAGACTATCTAGACAAGGATTGCAGGACCGCATGCTCCATTAGATATGGATTTCCCTCATATTCTTTTACGCCTAGTAGATGGAGTGAGGCTGATTCGAGGGAGAGAGAGGCCAAGAGGCTGCAGGACAAAGACAACTATAGGTTCTCCCCAGCCAAGGCCAGGAGGTGGGCAATGATAGTAGACCCACCAAAGATCTTCAGCCCCAGCATTCTCAGCGATGAGTGTGCCATCCAAACCTAATCATGACCAGAGAGGGTGAGCATCAAGCTCTAAGGGTCGAGCGCAGCCTCGCAGTGGACTCCAAAGATCCCAATTTATGAAGGTAAAATGGGGCAATACGGTCAGTGCTTGGCTGGTACAAGCTTGCTTTGTGTGGTAAGCCCTGAAATATGCTTAGAGATTTCCCAGTAGCTAGATAGGCCATGATTGGGCCAGGCCCATTTTCAATTTAGTAGCTCCACCTTCACACCCAATCTAGTAGGGGGCATCTACTAGCACAGGTAAGGGGTCAACACCAAAATCGATTCTATGCCTTAGCATCTTGCTAGGAGCAAGAGGTTCCCCGATGTAGTTACCGCATGTTGTGAGTTTTCCACCTTGATGTTTACTCTGTGTTAGATCAATTATTACCTTGTCCTTTATGCCCTATGTTTCTAGTATCTTCGAAGTCATCCCAAATCTTATCTGGAAACCTTCTAAGTCTCTACTCCAGTTGTGAGTTTAGTTATAGCTAGACGGGTTTATAGAAATTATGGTCTCGCACGAGAAAGTTACCTCAGAAGATCTAGTAGAGTTATCCATGACCGATTTTGATTTTATTCTCGACATGGATTGGCTATTTGCATGTTATGCCTAGTTAATTGTAGAACCTGTAAGGTAGAGTTTTGATTTTCGGGTGAGCCAAATTTAGAAAGGAAGGGTAGTTTAGTTGTGTCTTCGTAGGTCGCTTTCATTTCCAACCTGGGCGCTGCAAAGATGATTTCCAAAGGTTGTAGTGTACCATCTAGTTAGGTTAAGGATTTTTCACATCCGAGACCCCGACTATCTAGTCAGCTCTTAGTAGTACACGAGTATCCAAAGTGTTCCATGATGATATACCTTGTATTCCTTCTTGAGAGGGAAATCGATTTTGGTATTGACCTTCTACCGACACACACACAACCTATATCTATTCCTCCCTACAGAATGGCCCCAGCCGAGCTAAAGGAGTTGAAAGATCAGTTGAAGGACCTTCTAGACAAGGGTTTCATCAAATATAACAAGTCTCCAAGGGTGCACCAGTTTTATTTGTCCCAAAGAAAGATGCTTCCTTCAAATGTGCATTGACTATCAACAATTAAATAAGGTCACTATCAAGAAATATGTATCATCTCCCTAGGATTGATGAGAGTTATTTGACCAGCTTCAGGGTGCCAAGTGTTTCCAAGATAGACCTCGATCTGGGTACCATCAGCTCATGGTTCGAGCGAGTGACATTTCAAAATAGCTTTCAAAACTCGATATCATCATTATGAATTTGTAGTTATGTCTTTTGGACTACAACAAATGCTCCTGCAGCTTTTATGGATCTAATACAACAGGTGTCAAGACATATCTAGACATAATCGTGATCGTGTTCATTGATGACATCCATACTCTCGTAGCGAGGAGGAGCATGCCGCTTCATTTGCGGTGAAGTAAAACCTTGGAAGGATAGTCACTGTATACAATATTCAGCAAATGTGAGTTTTGCTTAAATTCTGTGGCATTCATGGTCACAAGTGGAGTCTAGTGAGGTGTCCAAGTAGACTTATTGTAATATAGAGGCAAAGGGAAGAATTGGGTCTGCACCTGTGTTGAATTCTTCAGATATCAGGAGTTTTGGGCTTAGCTAGATACTACTCTGGAGATTCATTGAGGGGATTTTACTCTATTGCAGCACCATTGACTAAACTGACCCAGAAGAAGGCAGTTCCAACTGTTGGATGCTTGTGAGAAGAGCTTCCCAAGAGCTGAAGGTTCGACTCACCAAGACCTAAGTGTTGACCCCAGCTGAGGCACAGATGGGTTTGTAGTTTGTCAGAGCAGTTTCAAGGAGTCGGACTTGGATGTGTATTGATGCAACAAGGAAGAGCTTATAGCTTATGCTTCTAGACTGCTGAGTGCATGGAAAATAATACCCCACTCATGATCTTTAATTGGCGGCGGTATTTGGCCTTGAGAATATGGAGACACTACTTATACGGGGTTCACGTAGATGTGTTTACGGACAACAGGAGTCACAATATGTGTTTACCTAGAAAGACCCCAATTTGCAACAAAGAGGTGGTTGGAGCTACTCAACGATTATGATATGAGTGTCTCACCGCTGCAAGGCCAATGTAGTAGAAGATGCCTTAATAGGCTTCGATGGAGAATGTCCTATGGAGAGGCGCGAAAATTAGTAAAATATGTGCATAGACTTGCATGTTGGGAATTCATTTGGCTCTGACTTGATACGCGGACACCTGTTCTAATGGGCCTGTGAATCATCCTTGGTGACCATGCAAGATAGACAAGACGAGGACCCTATCTTGGTGAAATTGAAGGAAGTCGTTCAGAATCAGAAGGTGGAAGTCTTCTCCAAAGGGGAGATGTGCTTCATACTTAGGGTCACTTATGTATTCCAGACGTTGATGATTTGAGAGACCGGATATTGCACCCAGGCTCATGGATCCAGTATTCTATACATCTAGGTGCCACCAAGATGTACCGTGAACTATGAGAAGTCTATTGGCGGAATTACATGTCGCGAAAATTTGTGGCTAAGTGTCCAAACTGTCATTAGTGAAAGTTGAGCATCAAAGATAATGGTGTGCCTAAAAGATTATAGCATTTGGAAGTAGGAGGATATCAACATGGACTTCATTACAGGTTTGCCTCACACTCGTAGACTATATAACTCCATTTGGGTTGTTGTGGACAGGTTGACTAAATCAGCTTATTTCCTACTGGTCAAAACTACCAATTCAGCGGAGGATTATGCTAAATTATACATTTGGGAGTTGGTTAGATTTCATGGAGTGCCCTTGTCCATCATATCAGAGAGAGGTGCTAGTTTACCTCCCATTTTTGGAGATCTTTTCAAAACGACTTGGTACTCAAGCAAAGCTTAGCAAAGCTTTTCACTCGCAAACAGATGGTCAGCAGAGCGTAATTTAATTAATTTTATGACATTTTGAGAGCCTGTGTTATTGATTTCAAGGGTAGTTGGGATGATCATCGCTCCTCTTATTGAGCTTGTATACAACAACTACCATTCTAGCATTCAGATGGCCTGCCAGGCCTTTATGGGCGGAGATGTGTGACCCTATTGGTTGGTTTGAAGTCGTGAAGCTGGCATTGATAGGCACGTGATCTGCCCATGAGGCTATGGAGAAAGTTCGCTGATAAGGGAAAGGTTGAAAACAACCTAGAGTCGTCAAAAACTTCATGTGCAATGTGAGAAGAAGGGAGCTTGAGTTCGAAGTTGATGATTGGGTGTTTCTAAGGGTGGTCTCCCGTGAAGGAGCGATGAGGTTCAGAAAGAAAGGAAACCTACCCACTTAAGTGCTTGGCCCGTACCATTTGAGACGTGTTGGCAAGGTGTGGCTTATGAGTTAGAGCTATCAGAGTTAGCTTCAGTTCATCCTGACTTCATATATCGCTCTTAAAGAAGTGTTTGGGTGATCCCAACTCGAAGTTGTCCTGTAGACAAGGTCGGTGTAAAGGACACTTAGTTATTTGGAGGTTCCAAAGGGAAATATTGGATCATAGGTTCAGTCTAAGAAACAAGGAGGTAGCTTTAGTTAAAGTTTTATGGAAGAATCGGCATGTTGAGGGAGCTACCTGGGAAGCCAAGGCAGACATGATGGTTAGATACCCACATTTATTCTCTACCAACCAATTTAGCCGAGGTATCGCTTTTTTCCTGTAACGATTCAGTTTTCATGTTCAGTCCATGTGCCCAAGTTTCATTTATGTCAAGGTATACAAAGCGGTTTGTGAATCTTGTCTAAACCAGATGTGGATCAGTTCGAGTCAGTCAATTTGTCAGTTTTCAGCTTGTAAGATCAATATTTGAATATGATGATTGCATTTCTTACGCTTTTTCTATATGGTTTTCCATCATTCGAGGATGAATGTTCCTAAGGGGGTATATTGCTATACCCCAAAAGCCCATTCAAAGATCGTGAATTGGAGTTGAAACGAGAAAATTATAAATGGGCACCAGGTCACAGAACGAGTTTTTCTGTGATCCATAAGTAGAATTTCACGAGTCGTGAAGTGACTCATGGTGAGGCATCAAAATGAGCAAAATTTGAGTTCCTTGAAATCACCACGTGACATGACCACGAGTTGTGGTCACTCGTTACTAATGATTTAAGACTTGGGCAGTGAAGACGAGTGGTGACCACAAGTCGTGGTCACCAGTAATGACTCGTAGGGTCCCCCTTGGCAAGCCCCTAGATGAATTTTGGCCAGTGCACACAACGACTGATGCAACGAGTTGTGGTCTTTGGTAAGAATTCGTCCAGTCCCTCATGGGGATTGGCAGTAAGTTATTTCCTGCGAATTTAGTAAGGACTTTTCCATAATTCCTATGATCCTAAGGCCTAAACTAATTATTTTAAGCTCGAAATAGGTAGTTTTATGAGGGATAAGTTCATTTTAGGCTCATTCACATCCATGCATGCAAATTAAAGGGGCTTTCGTGAAGGTGATCAAGTGTAGGTTTCTTCAAGTTTTCTTCAAATCTTCTGTATTGGGCAATCAGAAAAGTGGTAGAATCAGATCCTATCAGGTATCTAGGGTTATGAATGGGTGCAATTGTCCAGACCCATGCCCAATACCTCACTAATTCATGAAAATTCCTATGTTGATTCTACGGGGTTTTAACGTGATGCATGAAATTCCTAAATATATGTCATAGGTAAGGATCTAAGTATATTTTAATTGATGAATTATGATTCATGTGCGTTTATATTATTTTCAATTATAATCAGTTTCAAGATTTATAAATCCAATGCCCATTTAAAAGTTTTGAAAGTTGAGATTTATGATGAATGTTCTAGTATGATGAGATATTATTGACTTAAAAACATGTTTTCAAGTTACCCATATTTATAATCATGTTTAAAGTGAATTAATGTTATTTTTACATGTTAAGTATTGGGAAATGCCATATGATCAAGTATTATTTATAAATTTCCCCGAATTAAGCTACGACATGATTTTGGAGTTAAGACTTACTAGTGTTAAACTTGTGCTTATGGTTTGAGCCAAGTATCCTCATGTATGATTTCAGATTAATTATGTATATGATTATCTGCCCAATTCTAGACGATGGTTAGCTTTGTTGAAAATGATGAAGAGCATATGCATGTTTTTGGGAGTAGTGTCTAGCACCGAGTAGGCTATGGGTCAGTCAAACCCTATGCCTCGAACTACACACCAACGTAGGTATGGGACAGATTATTTTGGACCCTTGTGAGCTTTCCCTGCCCTGTAAGGGGGCCTTGAGCGATATCAATATCATGGTATCGTCCTTAGCCCTGGCAAGGCTTTGGACGGCTTATACTCCATTTGAGTGTCATAGTTGGGACCGTAAGCTCTATCGTGGTATGTCGGTTATATGAGGAGTCTCCCATTGTTTCTCATGATTTCAGTTATGCATGTTTATCATTCATGATATATATATATGTTCTAAAATTGGTTTGACCCAATGTTCAGTTTGCTATGATTTATAAGATTTCAGCTTTTGGTCATTCGATTCCGCCATTTATGTTTAGTTATGTTGAGGTAATGATTTCAGAGAATAGCACAAAGCCCTAATCTCAGATTATTATCTTGATGTTATTTTATATTATTCATGTTTTAAATGATTATACTTAATTAAATGGTTTTACTTACCTTGCATACTCGGTACATTCCACGATTGACCGCATACTTATGTTGTATCGCTTCATGATACAGTTCCAATCTTTAGACTCAGCCCCGCCACTAGCTAGGTTTCGGAGTTAGCATTATTCTCTGTTGGTGAGTCCTCATCTATCGATGGCCCCGCTTTTATTCAGTTATGTTGGCGCATTTTTAGTTTCGTACTCTAGAGAGTTAGTTGGGGCTCCATCCATCAACTGTCGACTTAGAGGCTTGCTAATAGATTTGTATTCAGTTTCAGACTTGTGTTGTATATTTTGGATTATATGTTATGCTTAAACTTCTGCTTTTCTTATTATGTTATGTCTTCCACATTGTTTGATTTAGTTAGATATATGTTCATGATGGTCGACTTGGAGTCTCTCAGTGGCTCTTTGTCCCGTGTGTTTCACCCAGGCCTATGTTCCGGTTGTGATAGTAATATAGGACAAAGTTGAACCTGGCCTATCTGTTATAAATTGAGGAGAGCAATTGTCCAGCATACCTGTCACAATATACAACGGCGACTCTAACTCCTATCGCGCTGGTAAAGCATAATTGCGATCCGGACCACCGCCTGAACTTGATGCCCCTAATCTACCTCGGCCTCTACGGGATTGGAGCTGAGGGACTGCGCCCTACTGAAGGTGCTGGGAATGCACTGCTGAAGACGTCCTGTCGGTCCCGATCACCCCGACCTCTAGTTGGAAAATCGCTCATCACATGACCCTTTGTCCACGTGTATAAAAAGCAGTAGAACCATGCCTGTACTCCCCAAAATGATGTCAGCTGCAGATGGTACAACGTGTCACAGTGGACCTGCTCTGATCTATTCCCCTCTGCTGTTGAGAGCCTGATGCCCATGAGCTCTGCCTCGGTCTTGATCGCCCCGACTCCTAGTCTACACCCCGCGTCGTGGAGGTGGGGCATGGGTGGCCTACTGATATTCGTGGCCTAGGTCCACGCGGGAATTCTGCTTGCATGTCACTAGGCCTGGCCCTCTGGTGCTGCTCTTGATTTGTCCTTTCTTGGCCTCCCGCTATCGTTGCCTGATCCCTTCAATATTCTCGAGCGAAAGCCTGAATGCAGAAATGTCCATGTCCTCCCGTAAAGTAGCTGTAACACAAGTCACATACTCTGGAATCAACCTCATAATAAACTGATGGCCAGCAGGGTATGCACAAAGGCTGGCGCATATCCGGCCAAGGAATCAAATTTCATTGCATATCCCCGGACACTATCGAGCCTTGTTCCAAGTGCAAAAACTGATCCACCTAGGCCAATCGAATTTCTCATGGTAAGAAATGATCTATGAAGGCCTCTGGAAAAGCTAGACCACCCGGAGGGGGAACGTCTCTGTACCTGGGACTCCACTGAAAACCATGTTTCCTCTTAGTTTGAGAAAAATGTTGAGGAATGATTTAAAATTAACAAGGAGGGCCTTATATAGTAATAGGGCAGTGGCAAGGGACACCTCGCGCTGGCCAATGCGCCAAGGGCGTGCCGCGCCACACTTCCCAGTGCGCTGGGTGGCTGCCGCGCCGCGCTGCCCATCACACAGGTAGGGCTGGCGCGTTGCACAGGCCCTTGCATCCTGGCCTCGCATGACTTGATAATCCACTCAACGATGTCCTCGCTGTCCCGCCTTCGAGGATCTTCCACACACGTCAAGCCTCTACTTCCCGCCACAAGCCCACGCGCACGCACACTAGCCACTAACATCTTTCGGGTGTACACATTTTAGGTGCAAATCGATTACAAATTCATGATTACAAGTTTTTGCCCAATCATGCAAGTTTCATGAAAAATCAAGTTTATGATCTATATTTTCTAGTATGATGAGATGTGTAGCATGAAAGAATATTCATGATTTACCCATGTATGAACTCATGATTTGTTAGTATCAAGTCTATTTCAAATATGTTAAGTATTTGGCAAGCCCACATGATTGAAGTATGTTTTCAGGATTTAGTTGAGTTTTATGATATTAGATTACCACTTGGTTTCGGTGTCGATACTCCCACTTTCGCCTTGTGGTATATTTTGAGCCAAGGCTCTATATTAAGATTTCAGACTATGCCTACAGTTATCAGCTTTGTTGTAAAATAATGGTGTCAGCTCTCATGAAAAAAATGATGGAGAGCATTTCATGTTTTTGGGAGTAGTATCTAGCACTGAGTTAATAGTTCAAGAAAACCCCGAGTTTGAGAACTACGTGCCAATGTAGGATTTTTAGTTACTTTGGGACCTCCCTTGTGAGCTTTCACTTGCCCCCAATAGGCCTTTAGCTTGATATTGATATCATAGAAGGCCCTTAGCCCCGACAAGGCTTTGGACGGCTTTGCCCACTTGAGTGTAATAGTTGGGATCACATAAGGATCTATCGTGATACCGTTGGTTATATGGCCAGCCTCCCATCATTCCTCATGATTTCGCCATGCATGTTTATCGGCTTACATAACATGTTTTTCAAAAGAGGTTTGACCAATGATCGCCTTATCGGGCCATTTATGAATTAATTTCAGCTTTGGGTCATTCTATTCAGTCTTGAGATCTAGTTTATGTCTATTCATGTTTTCAAATATTAGCATACAGTCCTTACTCTCCGAATCTTATATTGATATGATTTATGTTATGTATGTTTCCGCTTATACTTACTAGCCTGTTTTACTACTAGCCGTACATCTCCAAGTACCGACCACATACTCTAATTGTATTATTTCATGATACAGGCTTAGACATTCGGTTCAGTCTCTCGCTAGCCAGTTTTCATAGTTCAGTCCAGATAGTTGCTAGTGAGTCCTCATCTTTGAGGACCTTTAGATAGTTCAGTTACTGTCATTTATGTTTGAGATTTCTAGTGAGCTAGTTAGTGTTGTTATCCCATCACCGTCGCTGTTAGAGGCTTATCATACAATAGCTTGTATATTCAACTTTGGATTCTGTGTTTGAGATTCTCCATTATTTAAATGTTCTATTATTCAAACATTCACTATTTTAGAATATAGATTTACGCTTTGTGTATGTTGAGCTTTAGATTTCATGTTACATTGTCATGGGTCGACTTGGAGCCATTTATGGTTTAGGTTTCCGTGTCTAGATCCGAGCCTATGTTCGGGTCATGACAAACTTGGTATCGAGCAAAGGTTTAGTGTGTCCTAGGTGTCTGGAAAGCCACATCAAGTATAGCATTTTTCTATGAGTGTAAAGCATGACACTTATGATGAAGAGGCTACGAAACATTTTAGGAAATTTCCCTTTTCATGATCTATGTGTAATGAAGTATCTCACTGCCCTTCTAACTCATGCTATACGCGTTTGCAGAATCATGCCTTCCTCGTCAAGTTAACAGAAAAAAGAACGACAACAGAAATGGAAATGGCCACGAGGATGGCTATGGAGATGGGCACCATCAAGCCCCACTAGCCCCAGAGGATCATGTGCCCGAGCTATATTGCCCATGCTGAGTTTAGGGAAACTATCCAGATGTTGGCAGGCCTTGACCGCTCAGGTCAGAATCAGCAGGCAGTGGCTCATGTTTCCCAGAATGGGAAACGCAACTGCGACTAGAGGTAGGGACTTTCTCAGGATGAATCCCTGAGTTTCGTGGGTCGAGAGTGGATGAGATTCAAAAGAGTTCATCAAGGAGATCCAAAAGATCACCCAGATGATGGGGGTGACTGTTATACCCCAGGAACCCAAAGATCAGACCCGGGAGTTGAAGTGGAGGAAAATTTAAAATTTGGCACTGTGCACAGGATGAGTCATGGGAAGACCCATCAGAACAGCCCTCGAGTCGTGGTGTGTGACTGGCGGGGAAAGGCCCAAGCGTTTAGCGAAGAAGACTGGATAGTTAGTCACCACGGGCTTGACCATGAGTCGTGGTCAGTCCTCACGGCTCGTGGGGTCAAATGTGGTCAAGGAGAAATAAGTAAAGGATGTTAGGTAGGCAAAGTGCACTCAATGACTGGTGACTACGAGTCGTGGCTTCACTTCTTAATGAGTTGTTGTGTTAACCGTTATGAGCTCCAGGAGATCAGATGAGGCAGTGTACCTGACGACATGGTAACGAATCGTGTGCCCTAATGACGAAGCCGTCAAGTCAGTCCGTTGTGACCACCTGGCAGTTATTTTCGCGGATTTAATAAGGGCCTTTTCATAATTCCTAAGTTCCTAAGACCTAAACTACGATGTTTTGGGGTATGAATAATGACCTTTTATGGGGTTAAGTTTAGATTACTCATTCTTTTCTACCCATGCATGCAAGTTAGATCAATTTTAGAGAGATCAAGCTATTCTTCAAGCTTCTCCTATCAATCCATCTTTGAGAATTCAAGAACTTTAGAATCTAATCTCACCCAGGCATGTATAGTTCCAAATGGGTGTTTCCGTTCACACCCATGCCCATTCCTTATGAATTCATGAAAAAAATCTATCAAAAATCTTATGGAATTTAAAGTTCAATTTTGAGAAAAACTAATGAATCACTAATGGGTTTTTATGATTTATTATATATACATCATATTTTATGGATTTAGATCAGATTCTACCATTACCCTGATTATAAAATTATGGATTTCGATTTCTACCAAATCAAGTATAATTATGCATGATTTGGCGATGAATCGATTTGTGATATACTCTAATTGTTGACATTTACAAACTCATCATGATCTATGATCTGAAATATGAATTTATTCAATTACCCATCATGATATGAGGATTTACAAGGTATAAGTATGATCTACAATTATGAATGATCTATGATTTATGAATTTATATTTTGCCGACTCATGGGCCTGATTCATGGCTAGTTCACGATTTCTTAAACTCATGATAATCATAATTAACTATCCCATGAACTCATGCATGATACACTATGAGCACTATATATATTTTGGGAGTAGTATTGAACACCGAGTAGGTTCGGGATCCAGGTTCTGTTCCGAATCTCAAAAACTACGTGTGACTGTAGGCATGTTGGGACCTCCTTTGTGACTTTCCCAGCCCAAGTGGCTCCTCTTCATGGTGATATCACACTTCTCATGGTTCTACCCGCAAGGTACGAATGGCCTCCCGACTAGGTTTACAAGTCGGGCCCATGTGTGCTCATATGGGGTATGTCGGTTAAGAGAAGTCTCCTACTGTTCCTCATGGTAATTTATGCATGATTATATTTATTATAGCTGGCTCAATTCACGTTTAATAAAGCTTTCTCTTATGATTATGATTATGATCGTATTATAAATGTCTTGAAAACCTTGATCCGCCAATGTTATGTTACGATATTTATTTCATGAGCATGTTGTCTCTACTTTTTGTGATATTTTATAATCTTTTATATATTTTAAATGTCCATTTTACTTACCTTGCATACCTGGTACAATTCTACATACCGACTCCGCATACTTTCTATGTTGTATCGTCTTATGACAGGTTCCGTCTCTCAGGCTCATCCTCATATCTAGACCCCTTCAGAGTGTACTTTAGCTTACTGGTGAGTCCTCATGTTTCGAGGGCCATTCGATAGACTTTCATGCTACTTATGTTTTAAACCCTTTCCGGGTTAGTTGGGGGTGCTGTCCCATCAACCCATCGTATGTAGTTGAGGCTCTCAGACAAATGTAGTACTCAGCCTGTATGTCTAGTGATTTCTAAAAACATGATATGCTATTTCATGTTTACGTTTCGCTATGTTTGCCTTTTAGTGTTCCTCTTAATGTGAATGAAGCTAGATATACTTATGCCATGGGTCGACTTGGACCCTCCGGGTTCCTTGTCCCGTATTTACGATCTGAGTCTACTTGTCGACAAACTTGGTATCAGATCCAGGCTTGAAGTGTACTAGTGTCTGAAAGCGCGTTAAGTAGTCTTTTTTTCATGGGTGTGAAGCACGCCACACTTATGAAGGAGAGGCTACGAGACGTTTAGAAATGTTCTCTTTTATGATCTATGCGTCATGCAACGAAAAGTCCTTTTATTCTTCTAATTCATTTTAACCGCGATTGTAGAATCATGGCTCCAAGAAGAATGAACGATGGTAGAAAATGGAACGGTGAAGGCCACGAAGATGGTAATGATCATGGGCATTAAAGTCCCACCTGTTTAGGAACCCTAGCACCAGAGCCAGTTGCCCACGCTGAGTTACGGGCGGCTATCCAGATGCTGGCACAAGCCTTGACTACTTCAAATAACCATCGTGCTGTTGCGCATATCCCACAGAATGGCAATGCGGCAGCAGCCCGTGATTAGAGACTTCTTTGAGGATGAACCTCCGGAGTTCATTGGCTCCGTGATGAGGATCCGCATAATTTTATCGAGGAGATTCTAAAGATCCTAGGCTATGGGGGTGATCAATTGAGATTGTGTTGGATTTGGCCTCCGGTCATCTCTAAGGGGTGTGGCCCACATATGGTTAAAACAGTGGAGAGATTCTAGGGTAGTAAGAACTATTGGCTGGGGGAAGAGTTCCACACAAGTTGCTCTGATCGATTCTTCCTGAGATGAGGGAGTAAGAGGTGGTCGAGTTTGTTAACTTGAAGTAGGGTGACATGTCCATTCAGAGTACGCATAAGAGTTCACCCGTTTATCCAAGTATGCATCGGATTTGGTGGCGGACCAGAGGCTCGGGTGAGCTATTTTATACATGGAGTGGTAGATCATCTTAGATGTAAGGGACTCCAGGATTTCCATGTTGCATCGAGACATAGACTCTCTCCCCGTATTGTGCTGCATGCCTGTAGATTGATTCGGTATATCAGAGGCAGAGAGAGGCCAAGAGGGCTAGGATCGACAGTTATGGGTCCAGTAGCACATCCCCCATCAGGGTGCCTGACTAGTTCAACCGTCGGTCGCATGAAAACAGGTTTTGGTGCTTTAGCACCCGTCGGGGAGCAGGATATCTCTCTAGATGTGGTCATCGTATGTTGTGCATTTTTCTATATTGATGTTTATTCTTTGCTAGACCCCGAAGCTACTCTTGTATTTTGTGACTCTATACATTGCTAGTAGCTTTGGTTAGTCCCAGACTCTGTCGGAACCATTTTTGGTTTCTACTCCTATCGGTGATTCAGCTATAGCTAGGCTGGGTGTATAGAGGATGTACGGTCACTATATTGCATAAAGTCACCTCGTGAGACCTTGTAGAGTTAGTTATGACTTACTTTGATATTATTCTTGGCATGGATTTAAGGTTATATACGTGTTATGATTTTTGTAAATTGTAGGACCCATGCGATGGAATTTCATTTTTCGAGAAAACCGCTTGAGGAAGGCAGTTCTTGGCTTGTACCAAAGCAGGTCGATTTATTACATATCTTAAGGCCCGAAAGATGATTTTTAAGGGTTTAAGGTACCATCTGGTCAGAGTTAAAGATGCTGGAGTCCGAGACCCCAACTATCCAGTCATTTCCGTGGTGCGTGAGTATCAAAAGGTCTTTCCCGATGATTTGCCAGTGTGTTCCTACTGAGCGGGAGATTGATTTTGCATGACCTTCTACCCGATACACATCCTATATCTATTCCTCCTTACAAGGTGTCTTCTAGCGAAGCTAAAGGAGTTGAAGGGATTAGTTGAAGGACTTGTTACATAAGGCTTCTATCAAACTGGCATGTCTCCTTGGGGTGCACTGCATATTTTTCGTAAGAAGGATGGTTCTCTTCGGATGTGCATGACTATCGGCAATTGAAAAATGTCACCGTTAAGAACCGGTATCCCTTGCCCAGGATCGATGATTTGTTTTACCAACTTCAGGGTGCCAAGTGTTTCTCCAAGATTGATCTCAGGTCCGGGTATCATCAGTTCCAAGTCTGGGAGAGTAATATCCCTAAGACAGCCTTCAGGACGCGGTATGGTCATTATGAGCTTCAGTTATGTCTTTGGACTAACGAATGATCCAGTAGTTTTCGCTGGGACCTGATGAATAGGGTGTTCAAGCAATATTTGGACACGTTCGTGGATTGTGTTCATTGATGATATCCTTTTATATACTCTTGGAGCATGTGGAGGAGCATGCACATTTAAGAGTAGTGCTTCGTAACTCAAGGATCGACAAATTGTATGCAAAGTTCAGCAAGTGCGAGTTTTGGTTGAACTCGTAGTATTTTTTGGGCCATGTAGTATCAGGCGAGGGCATAAAGGTAGATCTCATAAAATCGAGGCAGTGAAGAATTGGCCTAGATTGGTGAATCCTTCATATATCTCGAGATTCTTAGGTTTACGTGGGGCTACTATTGGAGATTTGTTGAAGGTTTCTCATATATGTGCATCACCTTTGACCAAGTTGACTCGTGTAAAAGATGAAGTTCCAATGGTCGGGGCTTCTGATAAGAGTTTCCAAGAATTGAAGACTCGACTCACTACCGCACCGGTGTGCTGACTCCTACCTGAGGGTACGAATGGATTTGTAGGTATTGTGACGCTTCCAGAATCGGACTCGGGTGTATTGATGCAAATGAGGGAAAGGATAGCATACGCTTTCGGGAGGCAGTTGAAGGTCCATGATAAGAATTACCCAATCTATGATCTTGAGTTGGCTGCGGTGGTGTTCGCATTGGAAGAGCACAGGCGGCATTACTTATACGGGGTCCATGTGGATGTTTTTATGGACCACAAGAGCTTACAATATGTGTTCATGCGTAAAGACTCTCAATCTACGGCAAAGGAGGTGGTTAGAGCTACTCAAGGACTATGATAGTGAGTCTTTACCATCCGGGTAAGGCTAATGTGGAGGATGCACTTAGTAGGATCTATATGGGAGAGTGTGTCCCATGTGGATGAGGGGAAGGAGGAGCTGGTGAAAGATGTCCATCGACTTGCAAGGTTGGGAGTTAGGTTGGCGACTCCAACCGATGGCGGTGTTGTTGTGCAAACGGTCAGAATCGTCCTTGTGATCATGTGAAAGCTATACAAGATGAGGATCCACTTTGGTAAAGCTGAAAGAAGATATTCGTAGTCGAAGGTGGAGGTCGAGTCGAAGGTGGGAGGTCTTCTCCCAAGGGGGAGATGGTGTGTTTGGCACTGTGGTCGCCTGTGGCTCCCGATGTTGATGACGGAGGAGCCGGGACATGTGATGAGGTCCAAGTGGCTCAGGTATTCTATCCATCCAAGTGCCACCACATGTATTGTGATTTATGAGAAATCTATTGTGGGATAGCATGAAAAAGGATATTACAGAATTCGTAGCCGTGTGCCCGAACTATCAACAAGTAAAGGTTGAGCATCAAAGGCCAAGAGGCGTACTTAGACATTAGCATTCCCACTTGGAAGTGGAAATAAATTAATATGGACTTCATTACAGGCCTACCTCGTACTCATCGACACAACGATTCTATTTGGGTGGTGGTAGAAAAGTTGACCAAGGTTTCACACTTTCTACAGTCAAAACCACAAATTCAGTGGATGATTATGCTAAACTTTATATTCGTAGTTGGTTCGATCACATGGAGTTCCCTTTGTCCATTATTTCAAATTGAGGTACCCAAATTACCTCTCAATTTAGCATTCTTTTCAGAAAGGGCTTGGGAATCAAGTTAAACTCAGCACAACATTTCCTTTGCAAAATGGATGGTCAGGCAGATGGACACTGCAAACTCGAAGACATATTGAGAGATTGTGTGATGGACTTTAAAGGTAATTGGGATGATCACTTGCCCTTGATCGAGTTCACTTACAATAACAATTATCACTCCAAAGATCCAAATGGCACTGTTCGAGGCTCTCTATGGGCGGAGATGTAGATCGCCCATCGAATGGTTCGAGGTTGGTGAGGCAACTATGATAGGTCCATATTTGGTTCATGAGGTTACACAGAAGGTTCACGGATAAGGGACAAAGTTGAAACCACTTAGAGTCACAAAAGTCATATGCTAATGTGAGGAGGAGAGATTGAGCTTGGAGGGTGGACGATTGGGTATTTCTTTGAAGGTATCTCCTATGAAGGGAGTCATAAGGATCGAAAAAGAAAGGAAAACTCAGTCCCCGCTATGTTGTTCCCGGGTTATGAGAAGAGTTGGTAAGGTACCGTATGAGTTGACTTGCCCTCAGAGTTGTCTTTGTGCATCCTGTTTCTGTAATGCTTTTGAAGAAATATTTGGGAGAGCCAGCTTTAGTAGTTCCAGTGGACAGCATTGGTGTAAAAGACAGCCTTAGCTACGAGGAAGTTCCGGTGGAAATAATAGATCGTAAGGTTCGAAGGCTACGGAACAAAGAAGTAGCTTCGCTGAAAGTGTTATAGAGGAATGAGTATGTTGAAGGAGCTACGTGGAAGCAGAATCAGACATGATGGATAGATACCCACATTTATTTTCACCAGCTCAATGCCAACTTAAGGTATATGTTTTGACCTAAAACTCTAGTTTAGTTTCATGTTCACCTATGCACGCAGGTTTTTATGTATATGGGTGTGTATGTGATTTGCAAATTCAGTTCAACTATATATGTTGAATTGGAGGTAGTCGTTCCGCCAGTTTACGATTTAAATGATCAGTATTGATACTGATAATTGCATATTTCTTCTTTCTATGTGTTCTCCAACAGTAGAGGATGAATGTACCCAAGGAAGAGATATTGTTAGTACCTCGAAAAGCCTAAATATCAGACCCGGGAGTTGGAAGGGAGGAAAATTGAAAAATTGGCACCAGGCATAGGACGAGTCATAGGAGACGACAGGACAGCCTACGAGTCATGGTGTGACTTGTGGGAAATGCCCAAACATTCAATGAAGAAGACTGAGAGTTCGCCACCACGGGCCTCGACTAATGAGTCATGGTCAGTTTTCACGACTCGTGGGTCAGCCGTGGTCAAGTGGAGTCATAAAGGATGTTGGGTAGGCAGTGCACTCACCGTGACCCACGAGTCGTGGTCACCCCTAATGAGTCATTGTGTTAACCGCTATGATCCCAGGAGATCAGATGAGGCAGTGTACCCGACACATGGTAACGAATCATGTGCCCCAACGACGAGTCGTCAGGTCATCCGCTTGGACCACCTGGTGCTATTTTCTGCAAATTTAGTAAGGACTTTTTTTCGTAATTTCCCAAGTTCCTAAGGCCTAAACTATGAATTTTTGGGGTATGAATAATGACCTTTTATGGGGTTAAGTTCAGATTACTCATTCTTCTCACCAATGCATGCAAGTTAGAACAATTTTAGAGAGATCATTGTTCAAGTTATTCGGGGCCCAGGTTCCGCCCTGTATCTCATAAACTACGTGTTACCGTAGGCATGTTGGGACCCTTACTTGTGATCATCCTAGGCCCAAGTGGCCCTCTTCATGGTGATATCACACTTTCATGGTTCTACTCTTGGAGGTGGTATGAACGGCCTCCTGACTCAGGCTTTACAAGTCGGGCTCCATGTGTGCTCATATGGGGTATGTCAATTAAGAGAAGTCTCCCACTGTTCCTCATAATTTATACATGATTATGTTTATGTATATTGGCTCAAGTAACGCGAATAAAGCTTTTCTCTTATGATTATGATTACGATCATATTATGAATTTTTTAAAACCTTGAGCCTTATAATATGTTATGTTACGATATTTATGTCATGAACATATTGTCCTACTCTTATGATGTTTTATGATCTTTTATATATTTTAAATATTTGTTTTACTTACCTTGCATACTCGGTACATTCCACGTACCGCCGTATGATAATGCTCAAACCACACCTCTTTCCATTATCACTAAGTTCCGTATTTAACTATCCCGCAACCACAAATTTCGGTTAATACAATGATTATCGAATCAAGGCTCTATTGTAATTATCTTTTCCTAATCTCTTCCTTCATTCCTAAGCAAGTAAAGAATTCAGGAACTTCCTAATGTTGTGCACCATTAAGAACGTTTTAGAATGAAGAGAATACAATATAAGTATTTTGTATTGGTTTTAAAATCACTTTGTGCAACTCTAGCTTGTTAATCCATCATGGTTCCCATAATCCTAGCTATGGAGGTTTTAGTTGTAAGGTTGTGAATTGCATTCATGATTAAGAACACTAGAATCAATACTTTACAAGAATGGATGAGAAAACACTTCCTTAAATTAATCACCAAATTCTTGAAGAACAAGTAGCAAGAACAAGAAAAATTCAAGAAAAGGTTGATCACAAGTTGAATCAACTCAATTCTCTATTTTTCTACTCAAAATCTCTTCTCTTCTCGATTCTAATCTTTTCTCTACTCTGTCTAACCAAAATCAAACCTAAAATGTATTTATACATACAATAAGAACTTTTCCTAGGATAACGTGATGAATTTTCATATCTGGTTCCACAGTCGCTTAAGCCAACTCATTTGACTCCGTAGGCAAAGATCCTACGGCCTGTAGCTTCCTTTCGTACTTGCATGACTGGCTAGATTTTGACTAAGTGTTGGATCCTGGTACGACTCATATCTCCATTATGATCCGTACTGAGCTCCCATGGCTTGACTTTGAAACTTTGAAATTCTTCTGAAGTTTATCACGACTACCATGGTACGACTTGTACCTTCTTCCAACGGTTCGTACTTTCTTTCCGTAGCAAGAGTCAGCCTCTTATGAAAATTTTCTGATTCTTTTCATGACTTCATCACCAAGACTCGTACCAGATTGGTATGACTCCTACTGAGACTTTTACATTACATCTCTTCAACTCTAGCCTTCTGCAATTTTTCACGGCCATCAATACGACTCATAGGACCTTCCTACGGCTCGTACTCTGGTCTGCACTTTGAGTATATTTTTCATACTTCAGGCTTTCTTTTGCAATTTTTAGGTCCAACACCAATTTATCCTGCAACAAAAGGAAAAGTTCCTCATATCCACATAAACACACCTAAGTCCATGCTATTTTCTCAGTTTTGAGCGTCAAAAGTGTTTTATATTCATAGCACATCTACACCCTCAACTTAAGACTTTTGCATGTCCTCAGGCAAAGAAAAGAAAAACTAAACATGATGCTCAACTAGAAAATAGACTTAAGATACTACAACCAATATCCAAACAAAACTTGCACTTTCTATACAAACTCTATTGACCCTTTTTCATAGAACAACATCAGCTAATGCATTACAAGCAACCTCAAAACATCATAAACAGGGATCAAAACATGTCATCCATCTGTCAACAGGAACTCAAGTCATCACCTACGTTGTCCACACAGACCAATGGTAAAAGCAAACATAATCCATGTACCCTCACACAAATGAAGTCCCCACTAAGATATGAAATGTTAAATATAGCATGGGACTAAACAAGCAAGGCGCTCACTCTCACAAAGAAGTTACAAGTATTATGTGTCAAATACCATAGGCTTGCCCTTACTTTTCTCTGCTTTGGTTCATCAAATGGTCGAGTTAGGATCACTATAGGACTTGATATAGCTTGTAATATAGGCTTAGGGCTGGACATGATAAAGTTACGGGATTTTATAAGTGACTATCTCTTCCTTGGCACTACATACATTGGCTACACCATTCACCTACTTCACCCTTTTACTCTTTCATTCCTGTTTCTTCCCTTTTCACCCCTTTTTACACATTTGCATGGGTGTGGTGAGTTTTCAACTTTTTTGTTATTTTTATTTTCTTTTGAAACTTCTTTTTCAAGATTCTCAACATTTTTCATCTTTTTCCTTTTTTTTTTCACCACACCTCATTTTTCACCATTTCTTTTCTCTTTTCTTTTCCTTTCTTCTGTTCCCACCATTTACGCACTCCTACTATAGCCACCCTCAACTTAAGCATTTTACTCATGTTGAGGTTCACAATATCCAAGGAATGACTAGGGCCAAAATAGATTCATTGTAAAAATAGGTACGGTTAATCGGTAAATCAAAGAAACATGGTCATTTAAGACTCAAACTTGGGATCAAGGGATTCATGCAACTTTAGTAGGGTAATATAGGCTAAAAGTGAGATGAACAAAAATGGCCTATGATCATATCCTAACCAACCATCCTTAGCCTATGCAAAGACCAACCAGGAAAGTTCTAGATCTTCAACACAATACCGAACTAAATACTATACCTTACTCACACATGGTACATGAACTATTTTTACTTCACCTGTCTAGTTTATACATGGATTAACAAGACTACTCATGTTGACAAACTAAATGATATCAAAAGATCCACAACAATCATGCATATTGTCACAAATACATAGTAATGCATCAAAAAAAATTTAAATAGGGTTAATTTTTTTCAAAAACCAAAACTAGTGCATTTTTTTATTGGTTGACTACTCCTAAGCTACTTTATAATTAAATAAAAATCACAAACTAAAAATAAAAAATCCTAGACATGTCGGTTCTACTAGATAGCATGCCTGAGAGAAAAAAAACACGGCAAGAAAAACCTCAGACGAATCAAAAATCACAAGTATACCCCCTCCCCTTTTTGAAAAGTAAGTTTCGTCCCCGAAGCATCAACTATAAGAAAATAGGGAAGAGAACATACCTGTGGCTACTCAGACTTCACCTTCCATGGGTTTTCTCCTATGCAGCGCCTGATTTAACACCACGGCATGGCGTGACTTTTGTGATTCCTCAAGCATCATCAAGGTATACTTCCTCTATTCTTTTTAATTCTTCCTCATCTCCCAGATACACTTTTATTCTTTGCCCATTTACCTTAAATCTTTTTCCTTATTTGTTCTCAAGTTCCACTGCACCATACGGAGACACTTGCACTACTTTGTAAGGTCCCATCCATATAGATTTCTACTTCCTAGGATGCAACTGAAGTCTTGAGTTAAACAGTAGGATCAAATCACCTGGGCTAAACTCCCTTCTTGCAATCTTTTTGTCATGGTAGATCTTCATTCTTTCTTTATAGATGGCTGCACTCTCATAAGCCTTAAGTCGAAATTCATCCAACTCATTAATCTAGTTAAGTCTTAGCTTGGAAGCTTCATTCTAGTTCATGTTCAGCCTTTTCAAAGCCTATAATGCTTTGTGCTCTAGTTCAACTGGTAAGTGGCATGCTTTGCCATAAACCAGCTGGTACAAAGATGAACCAATGGGCATCTTATAAGCTATTCTATAATCCCACAGTGCATCATCGAGCTTCCTTGACCAATATATCTGGCTAGTATTCACTGTCTTGGTTAGGATGGTCTTGATTTCCCTGTTCGAAACTTCCACTTGTCCACTCGACTGAGGGTGGTAGGGTGTGTCCACCTTATGCTTGGCACTATATTTTTCCAACAAGGTTTTAAAGAGGCGATTGCAGAAGTGAGATCCACCATCACTGATAATAGCTCTGGGAGTGCCAAACCTGGAAAATATATGTTTTCTAGGAATGCTGTAACGCTCTTATCTTCATTGTTTGGTAGGGAAATTGCCTCCACCCACTTGGAGACATAATCCACAACCACCAGAATATACTTCATTCCATATGACCTGACGAATGGGCCCATGAAATCAATCCCCCATACATCAAAAAACTCTACCTCCAATATGGGGGTTAGTGGCAACTCATGTCTACGGGTAATATTACGCTGCCTTTGGCATTGATCACAAGACTTGGTGAAGTCGTATGCATCTTGGTGAATAGATGGCCAGAAATATCCACATTGTAAAATTTTATGTGTCGTTCTGATACCACTGTGATGACTCCCAACTGGAGATGAGTGACATGCCTCCAAAATGCTCAGCATATCTACTTCAGGGATACACCTACGAATGACACCGTCTACACAAATGTGAAATAAATATGGCTCATCCCAGTAATATCAGCAGGCATCAAATAAGAACTTCTTCTTCTGCTGAGGAGCTAGATTTGCTGGCATCACATCACTAACCAAGTAATTTGCAAAGTCGACAAATCAAGGAATCAAATCCTGCAATGCAGCTAGTACTTGTTCGTCTGGGAAGGCATCATTGATATAAAACTCCATCCTCTCCTTTGCTTCAGACTCGAGCCTGGATAGATGATTTGCGACCTGATTTTCTGTTCCCTTTCGATCCTTCGCCTCAAACTCAAATTCTTGGAGCAAGAGCACCCACTGAATCAATCTGGGATTGGCATCCTTCTTGGACATCAGGTCCTCAATTCAGCATGGTCTGTATGAATAATCACCTTGGTTCCAAGAAAATATGCTCATAATTTTTCAAATTCAAAGACCACCGTCAGTAGTTCCTGTTCTATGACTGTATAATTCTTTTGGGCTGTATTGAGTGTTCTGCTGGCATAATAGATTGGATGAAACATATTTTCTCTCCTTTGGCCTAAAACAGCACCAAGAGCAACACCGCTAGCGTCACACATTACCTCAAAAGGAAGAGACCAATCTGGAGCTATAATGATGGGAGCAGTGGTAAGCTTTTCCTTTAAACATTCAAAGGCCTTTAGACATGCCTCATCGAACATGAACTTTACCTCTTTCTCCATTAATTTTCACAATGGCTGTGCAATTATTGAAAAATCCTTGATAAAGCGCCGGTAGAATCTGCATTCCCTAAAAAGCTTCTGAGTCCTTTTACAGAAATAGAGGGTGGCAATCCTGCTGTAACCTCTATTTTTTCCTTGTCCACCTCGATCCCCTTTCCTGAGATTTTATGGCCCAACACTATCCATTCTTTAACCATGAAATGACATTTTTCCCAGTTAGGACTAGATTGGTTTCTTCACATCTTTTCAGTACTCTTCCCAGATGATTAAGGCATGATTCAAATGAATTGCCTACAAAAAAAATCATCCATAAAAACTTCAATGGTGTCCTCCACCATGTCTTAGAATATGGACATCATACAGCATTGGAAGGTGGCTGGTGCATTACATAATTTGAATTACATTCTTTTGAAGGCAAAGGTTCTATATGGACAGGTGAAGGTTGTCTTCTCCTGATCTTCTAGAGCAATAGTGATCTGATTATACCTGGAATATCCATCCAGGAAATAGTACCATCCTCTACCTGTGAGTCTATCAAGCATCTGATCCAAAAATGGCATCGAAAAATGGTCTTTCTAGGTACAGCGGTTGAGTTTCCTGTAATCCATGCATACACGCCATGCTGTGACTGATCGTGTCGGTATCAACTAATTCTTTTCATTGAGCACCACTGTAATTCCTCCCTTCTTTGGAACGCAATGGATAGGACTTACCCACTGACTTTCTGCTATAGGATATATCACCCCAACATCCAACCACTTGATAATCTCATTTTTGATGAATTTTTGCATTGGAGGGTTCAGGCGGCGCTGATGCTCTATACTCGACTTACAATTTGGTTCAAGCTGGATCTTGTGGGTGCATATTCCTGGTGAAATTCTGATGATGTCAACTATGGTCCAGCCAATTGCCTTTTTGTATCTTTTCAAGATGCTAACCAAAGCTTCCACCTGCTCATCTAACAGGTTTGCTGCAATGATGACCGACAAAGTATTGTCCCCCCTAAGGAATGCATACTTGAGATGAGGAGGTAATGCTTTCAGTTCAAGGATTGGGGGTACCTCCATAGATGGCTTAGCCGGTGGTGTTGAACGGTTCTTTAAGTCTAGGTCTAACATCTTTGGGCTGAAGTTATATGACCCTGTCCCATTCAAAGCATTAGCCATATTTGTGTATTCTAGGTTTCCATCTTCTTCATAATTCATTATCACAGCTGCCAATGTATCATCAATCACAATTTCTTCCATACGTGTTGGCAGCTTGTTATGGTCTATTTGAATGTTTGATTGAAAGTTTGTTCCTTTGATGTAGCCTGAGAGTAACTAAATAAAAACAAAGAAAAAACAAAAAACAACGTAAAAAGTAACGTAACTACCAACAAGTCAAATACAAGCTAATAACCTAGTTTTAGTCGTATTCGCCGGTAGAGGTGCCACTTTTTGATAACACTCAAACCACACCTCTTACTGAAGTAGGAAGCGGACGTTGTCAATAAAGAACTCAACTAGAGGTTGGGGTCGAACCCATAGGGAATATGGGAGAACTAGATTACAACCAATAAGTGAACTTGTGAGGTAGTTACTTCAAAATTTGGGGGTTCTAAAGAAAATCAATAATGAAAATAATTATCAAAGTTATGGTTTTGAATCAATATTAAAGGATAACTAGGGTTTGTGTTCCCCATGGGTTCATAACTTCTTTGGGTATACACTCGTGATTATCACCAATACTTACCTATAGAACTGATAACTTAGGTTCATTCAAATGACCGACCAGTCCCTATTGAATGACTATACTCAACCACCCGACCAAGTCTCACGAACGGTTTCAAACTTTTCGTTATCGCTAAGTTTCAGATTTAACTATCCTACGACCACAACTAAAGTTAATACAATGATTATCAAAATCAAGGCTCTATTGTAATTCTCTTTTCCTAATCTCTACCTCTTAGTCCTAATAAAGAATTCAGGCACTTCGTAATGTTGCGCACCGTTAAGAAACATTTAATCATGAAGAGAATACAATATAAGTATTTTGTATTGGTTTTAAAATCACTTTGTGCAACCTAGCTTGTTAACCCACCATGGTTCCCACAACCCTAGCTATGGAGGTTTTAGACTCTCATAGTTATAAGGTTGTGAATTGCATTCATGATTAAGAATATAAATCAATACTTACCAGAATGGATGAGAAGAACACTTCCTTAAATTAATCACCAAAATCTTGAAGAACAAGTAGCAAGAACAAGAAGAATTCAAGAAAAGGTTGATCACAAGTCGAATCAACTCAATTCTCTATTTTTATACTCAAAATCTCTTCCCTTCTCTTCTCGATTCTAATCTGTTGTCTACTCTCTACCGAAAAATAAAACCTAAAACGTATTTATACAGACACAAGAATCCTTTTCCTGGGCTAACAAGATGAATTTCCATATCTAGTTCTGCAGTTGTCACGATCCAACCTACGACCCGTAGAAGCATCCGGCGGCCCGTAGCTTCCTTTCGTACCATGCATGACTGGCTAGAATTTGACTAAGTGTTGGATCCTGGTACAACTCGTACCTCCATCCTACGATCCGTACTAAGCTCTCGTGGCTTGACTCTAAAACTTTGAAATTCTTTTGAAGTTTATAAGGACTGCCATGGTACGACTCGTACCTTCTTCCCACGGTTCGTACTTTCTTTCTGTAGCAGGAGTCATCCTCTTAAGCAAATTTTCTGATTCTTTTCATGAGTTCATCACCACGACTCGTACCAACTTGGTACGACTCGTACTAAAACTTGTACATTGCATCTCTTCAACTCTAGCCTTCTGCAATTTTTTCATGGCCATCAGTACGACTTGTAGGTCCTTCCTACGACTTGTACTGTGGTTTGCACTTTGAGCATATTTTGCATACTTTAGGCTTTATTTTGCAATTTTTAGGTCCAACGCCAATTTATCCTGCAACCAAAGGAAAAGTGCCTCATATCCACATGAACACACCTAAGTCTATGTTATTTTCTCAGTTTTGAGCGTCAAAAGTGTTGTATATCCATAACATATCACCGCATACTTTCTATGATGTATCATCTTATGATACAGGTTCCGTCTCTCAGGCTCATGCTCATATCTAGACCCCTTCAGGGTGTTATTTTCAGCTTACTGGTGAATCCTCATATTTCGAGGGTCGTTGGATAGACTTTCATGCTACTTATGTTTCAGTCCTTGCCCGGGTTAGTTGGGGGTGTTATCCCACCAACCCATCGTATGTAGTAAAGACTTTCAAACAATGTGTAGTACTCAACCTGTGTATGTCTAGTGATTTTGTATGTCACGATCTGCTATGTCACGTTTACGTTTTCACTATGTTTTATGTTTAGTCTTCCGCTTAATGTGATTTAAGTTAGATATGCTTATTCCATGGGTCGACTTGTGACCCTCTTGGAGTTTCTTTTCCCGTGTTTACGATCCGCGTCTACTCTCGGGTCGTGATAGTGACGGGCGAGTAGTGTGCAGACCTAGCCTCTTATCAGTTTAAAGGGATCGCATATATTTGGTTCAAGTAGTTGAAGGATAGCTGGGGAGTCAGGGAGGGTCCCATTGGCTAGGATGAGTTCCTCACTGCATTCCTAGACCAATTCTTTCCCCGAGAGATGAGGGAAATCAAGCCAGCTAAGTTCTTGAATTTTAAACAGAACAATATAACCGTCGAGGAGTATGCTCTAGAGTTCACCCAGTTGTCCAAGTATGCACTGAAGATGGTGGTCGATCAGAGGGCTCGGGTGAGCAGGTTTGTAAATGGGGTGGCGGATTACTTGGTCAAGGATTGCAGGATCGCTATGCTACATCTGGACATTGACTTCTACCTATTGGTCTTGTATGCCCAGTAGATGGAGGTGGTGCAGATAAGGGAGAGCAAAAGAGGCCAAGAGGGCTAGGACAGACAGTTTTGGGTTATCCCAGCATAGTTCTGGTGGGGGACATCACTAGCAGTCCCACCAGAGGTCATCAGTCCCAACGTTGTCATCAGCCAACGTTCCATCCAAGTCTAGGCGTGATCAGAGAGGACAGGAATTAGGCTCTCGAGGTTAGGGGAGCCAGTGGATAGAGCCCAGCATTCCAGTTTGTGATAGGTGTGGTAGGAGACACTTCGGACAGTTCTTAGCAGGTTCAGAGGTATGTTTTGGGTGTGGGAAGCCCATTCAAATGCTCAGAGATTATCCAACAGCCATACAGGGCCATGGTAGTGGTCAAGACCCAGCCGCCAGTTCAACAGCGCCACCAGCATGCTCAGCTCAGCTCAGTAAGGTGCATCCCCTAGTGCAGGTGAAGGTTAGCGTCAGAACAGGTTTTATGCCCTCTCATCTTGTCAGGAATAGAAGGTCTCCCCTAATGTGGTCACTAGTATGTTATGAGTATTTCACCTTAATGTTTATGCATTGTTAGATCCAGGGACTACCTTATCTTTTTTGACACCCTATGTTGCTAGGAGTTTCAGAGTTAGTCCAGAAATTCTATCAGAACCCTTCTTAGTCTTTACTCCAGTCGCTGACTCAGTTATATCTCAATGGGTATAAAGAAATTACCCTGTTACAGTCCTTCAGAAAGTCACCTATGCAGATGTAGTAGAGTTAGAAATGACAGATTTTGATGTTATCTTTGGCATGGATTGGTTGCATGCATGTTATGCCTTCTTGAATTGTAGAACCCGTGCGGTAGAGTTCCGATTTTTGGACGAGCCAGTCCTAGAGTTGAAGGGTAGTTCAGTTGTGCCTGTAGGTCATTTAATTTCCTACCTTAAGTCCAGAAAGATGATTTCTAAGGGGTGTGTTTACCATCTAGTTCGGGTAAAGGATGCTATGTCCGAGACCCCAACTCTCTAGTCAGTTCTTGTAGTGTGTGAGTATCTGAAGGTATTCCCTGATGATCTACCCAGAGTCCCTCTCGAGCGGGAGATTGACTTTGGTATTGACCTTCTTCCCGATACGCATCCTATATCTATTCCCCCTTATAGAATGGCTCCAGCTGAGTTAAAGAATTTGAAATAGCAATTGAAGGATCTCTTAGACAAGGGTTTAATCAAACCTAGCAAATCCCTATGGGGTGCACCAGTTCTCTTAGTTCGGAAGAAGGATGGATCTCTTCGTATGTGCATTGACTACCGATAATTGAATAAGGTCACAATTAAGAACATGTATTCTCTTCCTAGGATTGATGATTTGATTGACCAACTTCAAGGTGCTAAGTTCTTCTCAAAGATAGATCTCAAGTCCGGTTATCACCAGCATAGAGTTAGGGAGAGTAACAACCCGAAGACAGCCTTCAAGTCTTGGTATGGTCACTATGAGTTTGTAGTTATGTCTTTTGGACTGACGAATTCTCCTACAGCTTTTATGGATTTGATGAACAGGGTTTTTAGTACATATCTGGACATGTTCGTAATTGTGTTCATAGATGATATTCTCATATATTCTAAGAGCGAAGAAGAGCATGCCGCTCATTTGAGGATTATTCTATAGACTCTTAAGGATCGTCACCTATTTGTCAAATTCAACAAGTGTGAGTTTTGGTTGAACTCAATAGCATTTTTGGGCCATGTTGTGTCGAGTGAAGGTGTACAGGTGGACTCGCAAAAGATAGAAGCTGTAAAAAATTGACCTAGACTAGTTAGTCCTTCGGTTATCAGGAGTTTCTTGGGTTTAGTTGGCTACTACAGAAGGTTTGTTGAGGGATTTTCATTCATTTAAGCACTATTTACTAAGTTGATCCAGAAGAAAGTCAAATTTCAGTGGTTAGATGCCTGTGAGAAGAGTTTTCAAGAGTTAAAGACTCAACTCACTTTATCCCTAATATTGACCCTACCTGAGGGTATAGATGGATTTGTGGTGTATTGTGATGCCTCTAGGGCTGGTCTTAGTTATGTGTTGATGCAGCATGACGACATCATTGCTTATGCCTCTAGACAACTTAAGACTCCTGAGAGGAATTACCCGACGCACAGCCTATAATTGGCAAAAGTTGTGTTTGCGTTGAAGATTTGGAGACACTATTTGTATATGGCAATGTAGATGTGTTCACGGACCCCAAGAGTCTTCAGTATGTGTTTACCTATAAGGACCTAAATTTACGACAAAAGAGGTGGTTAGATCTTCTCAAGGATTATGACATGAGTGTCCTTTATCATCCCGGCAAGACCAATGTAGTGGAGGATGCTCTTAGCAGGCTATTCATGGGAGTGTCTCTCATGTGGAAGGTGTAAGAAAAGAGTTGGTGAATGATGTGCATCGTTTTGCATGATTAGGAGTTCGTCTTGTTGACTAGACGGATGGTGGTGTCATTATTTAGAATGGTTTAGAATCTTATTTGGTGACCGAGGTCAAGGCTAGGAAAGATGGGATCCTATTTTAGTAAAGTTGAAGGAAGAGGTTCAAAATCAGAAGGTGGAGGTTTTCTACCAAGGGGGAGATGGTGTACTTCATTTCCAGAGTCGTTTGTGTGTTTCGGGTGTTGATAACATGAGAGAATGGATGTTTCATGAGGATCATGGTTCCAAATATTCTATACATCTAAGTGCCACCAAGATGTACCGTGACCTACGGAAAGTCTATTAGTGGAATGACATGAAGAAGGACATAGCAGAGTTTGTGGTTAAGTGTCTGAATTGCCAACAAGTGAAAGTGGAGCATCAAAGACCAGACAAGACATTAGTATCCCTACTTGGTGGTGGGAAGAGATCAATATAGACTTCATCACAGGGTTGCATCGTACACGTTGATAGTATGACTCTATTTGGGTGGTTGTGGATGGGTTAACTAAAGCAACTCATTTTCCATCAGTCAAAACTACCGATTCAGCCAAGGACTATGCTAAGTTGTATATTCAGGAGTTAGTTCATTGGCATGGATTTCCCTTGTACATTATATTAGACAGAGTACTCAGTTCACTTTGTAGTTTTGGAAGTCGTTTCAGAAGGGACTTGGTACTCAAGTCAAGCTTAGCATAGCTTTTCACCCGCAGACGGATGGACAGGTCGGGCGGACCTGTTAGAATCTTGATGATATATTTAGAGCATGTGTGGTCAACTTCAAAGGTTTTGGGATGACCACTCACCTCTTATCAAGTTTGCTTACAACAACAGTTACCACTCCAGTATTCAGATGGCTCCATTTGAGGCTCTTTATGGGCGGAGGTGTAGGTCTCCTATTGGTTAGTTTGAAGTAGGAGAAGCTACATTGATAGGGCCAGATTCAGTTCATGAGGCTATGGAGAAAGTTCAACTTATATGGGAAAGGCTGAAAATAGCTCAAAGTCGTCAAAATCCCTATATGGACGTGAGGAGGAGAGAACTTGAATTTGAAGTTGATGATTGGGTGTTTCTGAAAGTGTCTCCCATGAAGAGAGTGATGAGGTTCAGAAAGAAAGGGAAGCTTAGTTCCCGATACGTTGACCCGTACAGGATTGTGAGGCGCGTCAGCAAGGTGGCGTATGAGTTGGAGTTGCCCTCGGAGTTAGCTTCAATGCACCTAGTTTTCCATGTGTCGCTCTTGAAGAAGTGCATTAGAGACCCGACTTTGGTTGTACTGATGGTGAGCATTATTGTGAATGATAACCTTTTCTATGAAGAGGTTTCTGTTGAAATCCTTGATCGCCAGGTTCGGAAATTGAGGAACAAAGAAGTAGCTTCAATAAAAGTTTTGTGGAGAAATCAATTTGTCGAGGGTGCTACGTGGGAAGCCAAAGCAGATATGATGGCTAAATACCCACATATTTTCCCTCCTGGCTCAGTTTCAGCTTGAGGTATCATTTTCCTCCTTAATACTCTATTCAATTTCATGTCTATTCATGACTCCTAGATTCCTTTATGTCAGTGCATATGAATGTGTGATTCATGAATTCAGTTCAGTCATATATTTCAGTCCGGAGTCAGTCACTCAATCAATTTTCAACTTCAGATATTCAGTATTTGAGATGGACGTTCCTTTCCCCAGTTATTCAGTATGTTTACGCAAATTTGAAGATGAATGTTCCCAAGGGGAAAATATTATAATAACCCAAAAGTCCCTAAGATCAGACCCGAGGGCGTAAGTAGAGAAAATAGGAAATGTTGTGCCAGGTCACAGGAAGACTCATCCAATGACCCGTGAGGTTACTCCATGACTCATGGAGTGACTTGTGAGGTGGAGGCTGGCAGGTTGGCAGTCGTGGTCAAGGGGTGACCACGTGTGGAAGTCACTTCAGGACCCGTGAAGTCACTTCAGGACCCGTGAGGTTGGTCGTGGTTAGGAGGAAGAGTTGGAGGTTTATTTTTCTAGTGGAGATCACAAGTGGGAAGTTATGAGTTGTCCCCTACCCCACAACTCGTGAAGTCCCTTGTGGGGACTAGCAGAGTCCATTTTCTTGCGAATTTAGTAAGGGTGTTTTCATAATTCCTAAGATCCTAAGTCCTAAACTATGTCATTTTAAGCTCTGCTAGGAGAGTTTTAAGAGTGCTTAGCCTATCCTAAGTCATTCTCTCCCATGCATGCATGATTAGAGGGTTCTATTTAAGAACAAGCTTGAGAATTCTTCAAGTTCTTCCCCAAATCAAACTCCAGAGTTTTTGAAGATAGGGGCAACCATATAAAGGATATGAAGATGAAGTGTTTACTTTTGTTCCACATTTTAGATAAGGAGGTTTGTTTAATAGATCTATTAGGTCAAATGTAATTGTTTTTAGGCTTTTGTTGGGAATGCAGATTTCTCTGTAAATATGGTTTCAGCACTGCCCTAGTTCTCTCAATACTAATGTTACCAATTTCAAAAAAATAATCATCCTAGTCACGAGTTTCAACATTCCAAATGAAATAAGAAAACCCCGTTCTAGAGAAAACCCAAATTCTCTTCCTCTTTCAGCCATCTCGTTTAGTGCTCTTCAACTATAATAAGTTAGGTGACAGTACCTTAATGCTCACAAAAAATAAGAACTTTGATGACTCCCAATCCCAAGAGAGAGAACTCAACTAAGTCAGTAATTTTCATCTTCATAAAAAAAGCCAACTTGACAACTTGGTTAATGGGACAAACTCCAAGGCAATGCACAAACTAGGATTTGTGGATTGGGGATAGCAAGCCTTTTGATGCAATGCAAGGCATTGTCTGCAGTATCTCAACTTAGAAGAAGAAGCATCAATAATAGATTCTCCAAAAATAAGACTTGAATAATCTTACCAATTGTGGTAAAGTGATCACCTTCACTTTGCATTCCTCCCAAAAAAATTGTCTAGATCATCCAAATCCAAACCACTGGACATGGAATTTGCATTATGAAGGAACAAGAAATGACAATAGAAAAAGGGTATTCTCAAATCTCTTATTTCTTTACAAAGTACTGAAGTAGAACATGGAATAGTTAGGCATTGGCTGATAAGTAGGTTAGTTGGATAATTAGCATACAATTAGTAGGATAGGTACCTTAAGAGTTCAAAAAATCATGAGTACAAAACTTCACTATACAGTTTTCTTAGCAGAACCTCTGACTATCTTTTCATCACGCCCCAGGGAATCCCTAAGAATGAATCGTCCATTAAAACATAGAAAATAAAAAAGAATATTTGTCAAAGAGAAGAAACCTCACACTCCAAGATCATTTTCTTTCACATATTTAACCTCTTGCTTGTTCGGTTTCTCCACTGCAGCACTAGAAAATCATTGATTCCTTTGGCCGTTTACCTCATACTAAGTTTCTAACTCTTTTTGTTTGAACTAGATTTATAAACTAAGAAGAGAAATTCAAACATCTATTCAATCTACAATGACCTGGATGCATTTTTACCTCATACTTCAACCAAGATATCAAATTCATGTCAATATCTCAACAAGCCAAATTATCTCCTCTCCTCAGCATTAACCAAAGGATTAATTAGAAGACTCCTATATTTCCAAATTAAAAATTTTAGTCATAGAACATTAAAGTTCTATATCAAGTGAGAAGATTTTATTCAAACTTTTTTTTACAACTAATACTATGGAACAAGAAGGCCAGTCATATGAACAATCTAATAAAGTACCAACAAGACCGTGTCAGCAGACAAATAATGTTTAATTTGTCCATAATACTTTTTGACTTCTCCATTTTATATCCCCAATAAAATGGAAGACGTGTCTCTCTGCATCTAGTAGAAACTAGAGAAGAAAATGCACGGAGAGAATGGAACACCTTAATACAGGTCATTCGGCCACTAGTCCTTATGAGTCTATGAAAATCTTTTTGTGTCCGAGATATCAAAATTTCCTTTTTCAAAGAAATGATTCAGCCAACGTTGTTAACTATTCACATGATCCTGTAATTTAACATTTTATCACTTACTCCGGGTACTACAAGCTCAAGATTTAAAGTGGGACTCTATTTTAACCACCTGATAAAAGTAAGGATTATTCACTTATTTTATTCAGATCCACTGAGCCAATTACACAAGTGATCTTGATAGTTTTTAAGTACATTAAAATATAGGAAAAAATAACTAGGCACCAATACTAATCAAATCTTCAACATCGAATAACAAAAGATTAAATATACCCACCACAAGTAAAACAAGAAATGCAACATAGAGTGTCAAGAAAACATCATTTGATGAAAAAGTCAAGCCCATCATAACAGCAAGACACACCAGCATAAAAATGCAATCTTTAGCATAGGAACCTGAACCGAAAAACAAAATAAAAGAAAAATAAAACAATAAAAATTTTGAAGTTTAAAACATCACTAAAGAAGAATTAGGAGAAAGGGGAAAACTACACAGACTTTGAGGAGACAAAGACTCCAATAAGAACTACTTTTACTGATAATAAATTCTTTCCTGCTCGACTCCATTTTTGTGATTTGTGAGTGCTGAAATTCTATTTTAGGATGAAGTCTCAATGTAGAAAGGGTTTTTGAAAGCCATTATTTTTTAATTGACTAATTGTTTGATCCTATTTCCATTCATTAAAAATGAAAAGAAAATATTCACAATCTATCAAATGGAGTAGTAATTATGATAGTTTTAAGATAAATCCAAAATCAAACCTACTAAAAAATACATAATATTGAATAATATGTACTAAAACATCATATTCACTATATAATATTGTTTTTACAAAATTTCCAATTTAAGGACCATTTGGATATAAATTCAAATCAGGTTGAACTAAAGTTGAAAATTATAATTTAAACATACAATTTATATTTCTTACGTTGTATTCTTTTTATAAAATAAACTTCATAATT
>JACEIK010001398.1:199118-211622 GCA_018107945.1 Datura stramonium
ATATAACGGTAGCTAACTGCTTTATGTTGTTCCCAACTAGAGGAAAAGGATGGATTGATAATATGAAATCTAACATATCAGACCTTCAATTTCTGCCGATCCAAAATGATACCACCCCTTTTTCCTAAGATTTTGAAACAGAAATCACCAGCAAAGTAGCGATAAACTCTCATTGTACTTTTGTCGCCTTCACACAATTCTTCTCTTTATCTAGTTATATCCCTCTACCTTAGCAGAGCTAATTAGGCACGACTCTCAAAATCCTTTAGTTCATTTGCTAGTCTTTTTTTTTAAAACAACATTTTCTAGTCTTTTAGGTCCTATTAATTTATACATGAATTAATCTTCCAAAAAAAGTAAACACATCACACTAACCACTTCCCAAAGAGACCAAACTAGAAATAAAGTACAGACTAAGAAAGCACACAAAACACAGAAGCTAAACTTAGTAAATGGATGAGAAATAGAGAAATCTAAGCACTAGCAAGTTAAAAAATGTTTGACAATTGTATTCATTAAATTGAAAACATCAAGGATGGTCGACAAAGTGATTGAAGTAGGTGAAAAACTACACTTCAAAAAGATGGAGCAATTATCTAAAAAAAATTTGGTGAGTAAAGATTTTCTTAGAGAAAAATATTCAGGATCTCCTTCTTATTGAGAACTTTTGATGAGCCAATAGTCCACTTATATTTTTAAAACATTAAAAACTCAAAAAGAACATCTTCTAGAGTACCGGAACTTACAGAAGCAACTTGGCCAGAACTGCTTACTATTCTTCAGCCCACAGAAATTTTCATGAGAACCCCATGACACTAGAATTGAGAGGAGAGACAAGTAATACTATTCGGGGAAAAAACACATGAAAATTGGGGACTCCCTTGACAACATGTGTTCGGATCATAATAGTAGGGCGTCATGTGAAAGCTAATAATTGCAAAACCTTGTCAGCGATAAATCAGATGACAGAGAAAAACTATAAGAAAGACTTTATAATATGTATTTGGTCAATTGAACTACATATGAAAATTACTAATATAATAATATTTTAAAACTATTAAGAGAATAAATCTCCCCCTAAACAAGACTCTTTGAGCAACTACATTGTGGATGTTATTGTGTTGTGTATGAGAAGAAAAGATCTTCTATTTATAAAAGTCTAAATCTTATCCTTCTAGAAAAAGGATAGCTATGATAGAGTCCTTTTCTAAAAAGAAACCTTATCTACCAAGAAAACCTTTTTGAAGTAAAACACAATTATATAGATTTCAAGTAGGAGAGGAAATTCAGGAAAATCCTAATAAATCTCCCCTTGGCATGAATTTTCTCATAAAATAATATTGATCTTCATTTTTCACATAATATTCATCACTGTTGTTGGCCTAGAGCAGTTAATCTTTTAGACATCAGGAGCTTTTTGGGTTTAGCGAGCTACTATAATAGGGTTTTTAGGTCCGAGAGGACAGACTCAGGCACGCCATTAGTCTTACTTCTGTATCAGTTCGGTTTAGCCAGTGTTGGTGAGTCTTCATCTTCTGAGGACATTCAGTTTAGTTTTTCATTATGTTGTTTCAGTTACACTTTTATCGAGCTAGTTAGCAATGTTGTCTCATCAACTCATCAGTTATGTTAGAGGCCTTTCAAATAGTATGTAGAATCTCATATTGTTAGTGTTGATTTAGTTTATGATTATTACGTGTGTGGAATTTCACTTATTCATGTTTAGTTTATCAATTTCTGTTAACCTTATGCTCTTTAGCTGTTATGTTTATTCCATGGGTCGACTTGGAGCCATTCGTGGTTCTAGGTTTCATATATTGGTCTAGGGTCTCAGCTCGGGTCGTGACTATTGTGGAAATTCGAGCTATTTTTCCACCAATAGCAAATCAATAATGGCTAACAATGATAAATAAGAAGCAGAAAAGCAAATAAAGAGAATACCAAGATTTGACGAGGTTCGGCCAATTATGCCTAAGTCCACGGACACCACTACAAATATATTTCTACGAGAAATTACAAAAAGAGAAGATAAACTAAGCCTCTAGAACGAGTTAGAAGGCTTCAAGTTTGGTGTGTCGAAAACAAAAAGGGGGAGGCTTCCTTTTATAGTCCTAAGATTGCCTCCCTATACTTATCTTAGATGTGGGACTTTGAGCCAAAAAAATAACAAATCTCCACCTTGGCGAAAAGTCCCAAAAGTTACAAAATCTTCTCTCACAACTATCTCTAGTAGTGTCTTCAAATGCACCTATGGTGCTACCCATCTGCAATCTTCATGATATTGATCAAATTCGCTGTGTTGAAATTTGATCGATGTCCTCTATCTTGGTCATCATATACGCGGGATTTTCGGTTTGTCACGGATCTTACGAAGTAGTATTTCACCTTCTTCGGAATCTCCTTTACAAAATGATATCGAACATCTATATGCTTTGTTCGTGCGTGATAGGCAGTTTCTTTGCTAAACAAAATGGCACTCACAGAAATTTGTCACAATGCACCTTGGCGTGCTTTTGACCCAGCTCCCAAATCCTTGACAACCCTTGAAGCCAAATAGCCTCCTTGCAACCGTAACAGCCATACTCTTCCTCTTGTAGTAGACAAACGATTGCCAAAGTAGACTTCCAACCGGTGCTTCCCAGCCAAAGTGTAAACTACATAGCAGTGGTTGATCTTCGTTTGTCCAAATCAAGCATAGTCGAAATCACAATATCCAACTACATAATGACCCGATCTTTTTATCTGCTCAAATAATAACCCAACATCCATGGTGTTCAGAATATAGTAGAATCCATTTGTGACTGCCAATGTCCTTTACTAGGATCATGTATATACCTGCTCACAACCCCAATTTCTTGTGAAATGTCAGGTCTTGTACACACCATAGCATACATCAAGCTACCAACAACATTTGCATAAGGAATTTTTCCATTCTCGTTCGGCATCATTCTTCGAGGTAGTGGCACTAAGTTTCATATGAGGCGCAGTTACTCCTGATTTTGACTTGTCATTCATGCCAGCGATTGGCTGCTCACGGATATTTCTTAAGGTTAGGCGAAGTTGCCCCTAAATAAATGCATTATTTATCTCCATGCGAGAATCTTTGCTTCCCTAAATCTTTCATCTCAAATTCTTGGCATAGTTTGGCTTTAGAAACTGTCGAATTTCTCAGAGAATTCCTTGAAGCTATCAACATATCATCAACATAAAGAAGAAGATAGATAAAAGATCCATCTGCAACTTGCGCGGAGATACACACAATGATTGTATTTGCTTCTTGTGTACATCTATCCCAACATAAACTTGTCAAATCGCTTGTACCACTGTCTTGGAGATTGCTTCAATCCGTACAATAATTTTTCAAGTTTGCATACCCATATTTTCTTTTCCGACAACCTTGAACCCTTAAGGTAGTCTATAGATTTCCTCCTCCAAGTCTCATGTAAAAATGCGGTTTTATCAAGTTGAACTAGTTCCAAATCCAGTTGAGCTACCAAGGCCAATAAGATTCTGATAGAGGAATGTTTCACTACTGGAAAAACTCATTATAGTCAATTCCCTCCCATCGAGAGCCTTCTTTAGCTACCAATCTCGCCTTGTGCGAATGCTTTTCTTATTAGGAAATCCTTCTTTCTTTGTATATATCCATTTGCATCTATGCTTCTCTTCCCTTCGACGAGACTTGCTAGCTTTCATATCGATTTTTATGAAGAAATGCATTTCTTGTTCTATAGCATTCTTCCACTCCTCATCTTCGGACCTTTGAATTACTTCTTGATAAGTGGTAGGAATTCCATTATTCACTATTATAGATGCATGAGCCACCATATCCTTTCATCGAGCACGTTTGTCTCTTACTCGTTGTGGCTTCCTTGTACGATTGGTTTCTTCTTGTTGGTGAGGTCCTTGGGTTGGTACCTCTTCTTCTTTTGACTCATCTTCCCTTGCATAAGAGTTTCTCCATCTTTGTACATAACTAGAATCAATTCTCCTTTTCCAAACTCCACATTGCGGAGCACTATTGATACGTTGAATGTCATCCTTCTTCAACATGGCGGTTTCATCCAAGGTAACATCTCTGCTAAGGATTATCTTCTTTGTTCCAGAACTTTGGGCGGTATCCTTTAACACAGTAGTAGTCATAAGAGCGTTTTCTTGGCTCTCGGATCCAGCTTGATCCCTTCACATGACCCGTATCACGGTGGACAAACACAATGAGAATCATAATCAATTAACATGTTTTCCGAGACCAAACCTCTAAGGAGTTTTACCACCAATAGTTGTTGATGAGTAAGCGATTAGCAAGATGGCCATATCTCAAGCCTCGGCCCAAAATTATGCGCCCAACCCCGATAGGCGGCATATACCGAACTTTCTCAGCCCGTGTTTGGTTCATCCGTTTTAGCCACCCCGTTACGTTTGTGGTGTATGTCTAACTATGAAGTGTCACAATACCTTCATGTGACAAACTTTATCAAGCGGATCACTTCTATATTCACCTCCATTATGCAATTACGGCGTTTTGATCCTTGTTCATCATCTTCATCATCTTTTTCCACTTAAGGAATCAATTTAACACTTCATCTTTGACTTCATATTGTACACCCACACTCTTCCTCTTCGAGAGAAGTCATCAACAAAAGTAACATAATAGTGTTTTCTTCCCAAAGAAGTTGTCTTGGAAGGACCCCACACATCGAGTGACATAATCAGGAGAATATCTTCCCAAAGTATCATGGATTGCGATTGCCAGGCTTCACTCTCTTACGCTTTCCCATCACGCAATGCTCGCGAAATTCGGTTTACAAGTTTTCGCATCTTTTAATAATCCTTGCTTTTGAGAAGTTGCAAGAAGTTTTTCCTGCATGCCTCAATCGTATATGCCACAACTTGGTTATCGACCCTTCATCATCAAGGTTGCAGCGCCATTGACCCCCAATATTGTGTCACTATCATGGTAATACAAATTATTCTTTCGGATGCCTTTTAACATCACGCAAGGAGCTCCGGAGACTGTGCAGGGCTCATCTCTCTCTCTCACTCTCTCTCTCTCTCTCTGTATGGAATCAATCTGCTTTTGGATTCTAGGACTCCCAAAGAGATGAGATTCTTCACTCATATCGGTATATACCTGACCTCTGTCAAACCTCTAGTTGATCCATCATGATTCTTTAAGTAGAGTTTGAACCAATTCCTATTGTTTCACAAAATGTCGTGCCCATGTAGACAACTCCATAAGTCTATCTCTTTAAACTTAAAGAACCACTCTAGGATATGACAAGTAATATGTTAATTTCATGCGAGTCAAACAACATGTGAGTCACCTTGTGGAGGTTGCTTAGCAACCGGTGAAAGATGCGAATCTTCATCTTGTATTGCTGCTTGCTTGATTACGCAACGGCTTTGCATTTTTGTAGCTTTGCCCTTATTTTTGTTTGGGGCGTCACCTTCCAGTTCCCCTTCTCTCTACAAAAGGCACATTCATCTTTACTCGGTCTTGCCTCTCTGGCGAGATTTCCCTCTTCTTCCTTTCTTCTGGTTTATGGTACGCACCACAGCTGCAGTTATACACAACCACCTCAACATGCTTGCTTTCCTCTGTCTTTTTTCCTCAATTCATGACTATATAGAGTACTACATACTTCGAGGGAAACTTTTGTCTTTCTCATGAAGTAACATAGCTTCTATAAATTCATACTCTTCGGAAAGTGAAAACAGCAACATCAATGCCAGATCTTCATCTTTGAAAGTTTCATCAAGGTTTCTCAAATCAACTCTTTGCCTTGTTAAAAAAGCGATGTCAAATGGATTCATGGTGGTACCCGGTTGATAATTAAAAAAAAGCGAATAGCTAGCTATTTCATAAAGTGCTTATTGTGATCGCTCTTCTTCAAGAATTTCTCCTCCAATGCCTTCCATAGCTTACTTGCAGAAGTTTCCTTTGAGAATGAATATTTCTTCTCTACGGAGAGGCATGATCGAATAGTACCACACGCCAACCGATTGATGGTCTTCCATTCTTTTCTTCAATTTCTTACGGTTTCTCCTCTTCAATAGCAATGTCTAGACCTTGCTGGAAAAGCGCGTCTAGAACTTCACCTTTCCACATCCCGAAATGACCCGCACCGTCCGTCTCACGCAAATCTTGCATTTGGCGCGGCAAATCTCATCAAAATTGACGACGAAGATCTTTGCTAGAAGTTGATGTAGTGGAAATTTGTGGCTCTCAAAGTCTTCTCATTATTATCGGCCATTTTTTTCTCTAAAGTGAAAAAATTACCGGTATAATTGCTTTGAGAAAAATGCACAGGAAAATTCAGGAAAAAGCTTGGAGAGGTCACACAGTCCCACTTAAAAGCCCGGTTTCCTTAGATAAAACTTTCCTAGACATGCACTTAATTAGAAAATATATTGTAGCAATTTTAACACAAACTTACAAAAAATAATCTCCAAAAATTTTTTCGATGTGGAAGATCGATTAAAACCGCAACCCGCAGAGCATACTAAAATTTCAAGAGAAATCACTTGATAAATGCTCGATACCAATTATTGTGGAAATTAGGCCTATTTTTCCACCAATAGCAAATCAATAATGGCTAACAATGATAAATAAGAAATGGAAAAGCAAATAAAGAGGCCACCAAGATTTGACGAGTTCAGCCAATTATGCCTAAGTCCTCAGACACCACTACAAATATATTTCTGACACCACTACAAATATATTTCTCTGAGAAATTACAAAAGAGAGAAGATAAACTAAGCCTCTAGAAGAGTTAGAAGGCTTCAAGTTTGGTGTGTCAAAAAAAAAGGGGGGAGGCTTCCTTTTATAGTCTAAGGTTGCCTCCCTATGTCTACTTATCTTCCGATGTGGGGCTTTGAGCCAAAAAAAACAACAGTGACAAACTTGGAATCGAAGCAAAGGTTCAGTGTGTTCTGGGGTGTCTGAAATTCACGTTAAGTAGTGTCTTTTCCATGAGTGTGAAGCGTGCCACACTTATGGGGGAGAGGCTACAAGACATTTTAGGAAATTTCCCTTCATTCATGATCTATGTCATGTGATGAAGTAACTCTCTATCCTTCTAACTCGTGTTATACGCTTTTGCAAAATTATGTCTCTACGTTGTATGAATGGAAGAAGGAACACGAACGGAAATGGCCATGAGGATGAGCATCAACAGGCCCCACCAGCGCCGACAGGTCCTTTGCTCGAGAAGGTCTCTTATGTCGAGTTTAGGGTAGCTTTTCAATTGTTGGCTCAAGCTTTGATAGCTTAGGTTAACCAATAGGCGGTGGCCCGTGTTCCCTGTAATAGGAATGTAGTGGCGGCTCGAGTTAGGGATTTCCTCAATATGAATCCTCTTGAGTTCCTTGGATCGAGAGTGGATGAGGACCCACATGAGTTTTCGTAAGAGATACAGAAGATCATCCAGATTATGGGGGTGACAGGAGAAAAGAGCGCATACTTAGCCTCCTATCAGCTGAAAGGGTTTCTTATATTTGGTACCGCCAGTGGAGGGACGGTAGAGCAGTGGGCATAGTTCTCGTGAGCTGGGAGGAGTTCATGATAGCCTTCGTAGATAGATTCTTCCCTAGGGAGTTGTGGTAGGTAAAGGCGGTGGAGTTCGTCAACTTGATGAAAAATGATATGACTGTCCAAGAGTATGCCCTGGAGTTCACCCAACTGTCCAAATATGCGCTGGAGATGGTTGCAGATCAGAGAGCTTTCATGAACAGGTTTGTGTATGGGGTTTCATATTCGTTGGTCAAGGAGCGTAGAACCATAATGTTGAACAATGATCTTGATTTCTCCCGATTGGTGATATACGTCCAACATATTCAACAAGATTAGATAAGGGAATGGGAGAGAGAGGCCAAGAGGGATAGGATAGGAAGCTTTGGGTTTTCCCAGCAGAGGTCTAGTTGAGGACATTGTCAGTAGTCCCACAAGAGGTTGTCGGCCCCAGCACCGTCATCAGCCAATGTTCCATCCAGACCTCAAGGTGATCGAAGGAGCAGGGCATCAGGTTCGAGGGGACTAAGGGACACACCGGTAGAGCAAACCTTTCTAGTCTTTAGAAAATGTGGTAAGAACCAAATAGGAGAGTGCCTAGTCGGATCAAATATTTGCTTCAGGGGTGGGAAACTCAAGCACATGCGCAAGGAGTGTTCTTTGGCTATACATGGCAATAGCAGAGGTCGTTCCCAGACTACCAATCCAGCACCAGCTCTAGTAGCACGTCCTTCTCAACAGGGTGCATCCACTAGTGTAGGTGGTGGACAAAGTTAGAACAGATTTTATGCCCTCTCATAACATTGGGAGCAGGAGGTCTCTCCAGATGTAGTCACTGGTATGTTCGGATTATTTCATCTTGATGTATATGCATTGTTAGATCTAATGACTACTTTATCTTTTGTGACTCCTTTTGTTGCCACTAGTTTTAGAGTTAGTCTCGAAATCCAATCAGAGCCGTTCTCAATTTCTACTCTAGTAGGTGTCTTAGTTATAGCTCGACGGGTGTACAGAAATTCCCCTATCATAGTCCTTCATAAAGTCACCTTAGTCGACCTAGTAGAGTTAGACATGACTGATTTTGATGTTATCTTTGGTGAATTGGTTTCATACATGTTATGCCTTAGTGAACTGTAGAACCCGTACAATAGAGTTCTGGTTTCTAGGTGAGCCAGTCTTAGAATGGAAGGATAGTTCGGTTGTGCTTGCAGGTCGCTTGGTTTCCTACCTTAAGGCTAGAATGATGATTTCCAAAGATTGCGTTTACCATCTAGTTCGGGTTAAGGATTTTACATCTTAAACTCTAACTCTCCGGTCAATTCCTATAGTGTATTAGTATCCGTAGGTCTTCCTAAATAATCTACCAGGGGTCCCTCCCGAGAGGGAGATGGACTTAGGTATTGACCTTCTGCCTGATACACAGCATATACTATTCCTCCATACATAAGGGCTCCAGCTGGGCTAAAGGAGTTGAAAGAACAGTTGAAGGATCTCGTGGATAAGGGCTTCATTAGACCTATCAAGTCCCCATGGAGTGCACCAGTTCTCTTCGTTCAAAGAAAGGATGGGTCTCTTCGAATGTGCATTGACTATCGGCAGTTGAACAAGGTCACCATGAAGAACAGGTATCCCCTCCCCAAAATTGATGACGTATTTGACCAACTTCAGGGTGCTAAGTGTTTCTCAAAGATAGACCTCAAATCTAGCTATCTTCAGCTTAGAGTTTGAGAGAGTGACATTTTGAAGAAAACTTTCAAGACATGGTATGATCACTGTGAGTTTGTGGTTATTTCTTTTTGGCTAACAAATGCTCCTACAACTTTTATGGATTTGATGAATAGGGTGTGCAAGCCATATTTGGACATGTTCTCGATCTTCTTCATAGACAACATTTTCATATACTCTCGGAGTGAGCAAGAGCATGCCGCTCATTCGAGGATTGTGCTACAGACTCTCAAGGATCGCCAGTTGTTTGCTAAATTCAGAAAGTGTAAGTTTTGGTTAGATTCGGTCGCATTTTTGGGCCACGTGGTGTCAAGTGAGGGTGTGCAGGTGGACTCTCAAAAGATTGAGGCAGTGAAGAATTGGCCTAGACCAGTTAATCCTTCGAATATCAGGAGTTTCTTGGGTTTAGCTGGCTATTACAAAAGGTTTGTTGAGGGATTTTCATCCATTGCTACACCGTTGTCTAAGCTGACCTAGAAGAAAGTCAAATTTCAATGGTTGGGTACTTGTAAGAAGAGATTTTTAGGAGTTAAAGACTCGACTCACTTCATCCCCAGTATTGACCCTACCTGAGGGTACAAATAGATTCATTGCGTATTTTGATTCCTCCAGGGTTGGTCTTGGGTATGTGTTGATGCAGCATGGTAAGGTTATTGCATATGCCTCTAGACAGTTTAAGACTCATGAGAAGAACTACTCAACACATGACCTAGAGTTGGCGGCGGTGATGTTCACATTGAAGATTTGGAGGCACTATTTGTATGGGGTCCATGTGGATGTGTTTACGGACCACAAAATACTACAATATGTGATCACCCAGAACGATTTGAATTTGCGAAAAAGCAGATGGTTAGAGCTGCTCAAAGACTATGACATGAGTGTCCTTTATCATCCAAGAAAGGCTAATATAGTGGCGGATGCCCTTAGTAGGATGTCTATGGAGAGTATTTCCCATGTAGAAGATGGAAGGAAAGTGTTGGTGAAGGATGTGCACTGGCTTGCACAGTTAGGGGTATGCCTTATTGATTCAACGGATGGTGGTGTCATTGTTCAGAATGGTTTAGTATCTTCTTTGGTGATTGAGTTCAAGGCTAGAAAAGATGAGGATCCTCTTTTGGTAAATTTGAAGGAAGCGGTTTAGAATCAGAAGGTAGAGGTCTTCTCCTAAGGGGAAGATGGTGTACTTCGATATCAGGGTCATTTATGTGTTTCGAGTTTCGATGATTTAAGAGAGCAGATGTTGCATCAGGCTCATGGTTGGCAGTATTCTATCCATCCAGGTGCCACCAAGATGTACCGTGACCTACGAAAAGTCTATTGGTGGAATGGCATGAAGAAGAACATAGCGGAGTTTGTGGCTAAGTGTCCGAATTGTCAACGAGTAAAAGTGGAGCATCAAAGACCAGGAGGTGTGCTACAAGACATCAGTATTCCCACTTGGAAGTGGGAAGAGATCAATATGAATTTCATCATGGGGTTACCTCGCACACGTCGATGGTATGACTCTATTTGGGTGGTTGTAGATAGGTTGACTAAAGAAGCCTACTTTCTACCATCAAAACTACCGACTCATCGGAGGATTATGCTAAATTTTACATTTGGGAGTTAGTTCGATTGCATGGGGTTCCCTTGTCCATTATTTCAGACAAAGGTACTCAGTTCACCTTGTAGTTTTGGAGATCGCTTCAGAAGGGACTTGGTAATTAGGTCAAGCTTAACACAACTTTTCACCCACAGACAGATGGTCAGGCTGAGCGGACCATTCATACTCTCGAGGATATGTTGACAGCATGTGTGATCGACTTCAATAGACCTGGCCGCATCATTACCATCTCCGAATTGGGCCTCCTCATACCCTTCTTCCTCATTAGAGACACTCCTAGACTCTTTGGTCTAATCACCTACTCCCTCTTCAGACTGGGGAGCAGCTGCTGGAACAGCGGATGTTACTCTGGCCTGTGCCCTAGTGGTCTGTGGCTCGTTAGTGTTAGTTATATTTTTTTTCTGTTCCTCCCTTGAACCACTAGGGGTGTTTCCTGCTTAATCAGAGTTAGAGGGCTCATCTCTCAATGCCCTCCGAGCAGCTATTTCAACTCTAGCTCGCTTGTCTTGGGGATTCTTCTTTGATATCCTTTTGAACGTCATTGTACCTATGGATAAAAAAGGTTAGTATGTATGATCTAAGAAAACTAAAGAAAGAAAAATATCCTCTGAACTTTTCCATGCGTCTATAGTACGGGTCGTACCTTGGTGGTAGGATTCGTACTATGACTCGTGGTACATGATAGCACTGTCACGACTCCTAGGTATGACTCGTACTAGGATGGTATGATTCGTACTAAGGGTCGTAATGAGGGATTTCCTTAAGTTATATTCCTGTGTATTTTTCTACGACTCATGTTATGGATCAAAATTAGACTCCACGAGTCGTATGAAGGATCATCCTGTTACTTTTGAACTTTGACCCTTTCAGATTCATGGTAAGATCACCAGGTACGATTTGTAGTAGGATACCACAAATCGTACTAGGTTCCATACCAACATTTACACTTTCAGTGCTGACACAGTCCCAAAGAGTCATCATATGAGTCGTGGTATGAAACCACGGGTCGTAGGAGGACTCGTGAAGCCTGTCCTCACCTTATTTTGGTTCAGTTGTTCAGGGAAACAAGTTCTTGGATGGGTATTCAGAATTCCCCATCCTAGATATGCAATTTCTATTCTTTTCATCTACCCAGTTAAACCCCAACATGCTTCACAACCTGTGAATCATCATCATCGATCAAATTTATTATTCAAGCACTTTGAATTCCTACCCACTTAGTACACAGCATTGCTGAAACAACTACAGCAATTGCTATTTTCTACAAAAAAATTTAATGGCTTGAAAAGATATCTATTTTCAAGAACACGATTAGAGCAAAAAAACTCATAGAAATAAGAAGAAAAAAAAAGAATAAGAATAATATAATAAAAAAGATGAACACAACGACGATGGTGGTGACGGTAGCGGTAGCGGCAACAACAACAACAACATGGACGGAGGAGGAGGAGGAAGAAGAAGAAGAAGAAAAAGAGAGAAATCTACAGAGAAGAGAAACAGAAAGAGAAAGAAGAAAGTGATATGAAAAGATAAAAAGAGAAGAAAAATTTTAATTTTGAAATTGAAAATTTAGGAGGGAAGTTTTTTTAAAGTTATCAAAATTCTAATTTACACCCTAAAGTTTTTAACCACTCTAATTATATCTACTTTTTTTAGTTAATGATAG